>JANHGB010018319.1:0-57880 GCA_026283785.1 Coracopsis vasa | reverse complement strand
TACCCAGTTGGGTTTTACCTCGTCTACGAGCAAGACGAGCAATGGGGAACTAGATGATATTAAGGTCCTTTCCAACCCTAACTATTCTATGATTCTGTGATTCTATGATTTTCACATAGAGAGATTTAAGAGGTTAAAGTTAAGGTTACTGATAAAGATTTTATATTTTTACTTTGTTTTTGCATTTCAGCAGTTCCTATTCCACTGAAAAACCTCAGATATTGTTAGCTGGCTTTTGGGGTGTGTCCATTCCTGAAAAAATGGCAGAATTTTTTCTTGAGATGCTTTCAGGAAATGGCATTTGAACAGAGGTGACTTTAGGTTGGCTGCTGAATCACTTCACAAGAGAAGTCATCTGTAATAAAATGTTTCACCAATACATCTGAATCTTTCCAAGTCATTTTTCTTTCTTAAGTCTCAAAAACTGATAACAGTTACATGATTTTTGTAATTAGCACAGTAAGCTTGGGAACAAACCAGACTACCAACTGAAAACAAGAGAACGTGGTAATATGTGGTTAGTAATGGGGAAAAAAGTTTGAGAGACTGGTAAAGGACATACTATATGGAAGGTTTGAGGCAGGAAGGGGAGGAAAATTTGCGAGGAGATGGAGAGACCAGATGTAAGACCTTACCGCTTGAATTGCTGAACAAGAGACTATAAGGCATGTTTGCATTGTAGTTCAGTCATTAAATAATGCACAAGGGTTTATCTCATATTGCCAGTTGCAGTGCTGGACTGGTAGTCAGAGAATGAAATAAATACCCAATGTGTAAGCCTAAACATATGTAAAATAGATAAATACAGCTTTAAACATAGAATTTCTCATTCCTCGTGTATGTGACCTGCACATAGGATAAAGTGGATAAAGTCTTACATATGCAGAAACTATTAAACCCCAAATTGTTTAGCTAACTCCTAAGAAAGAGACTGGGGAAAAAAAAAAACAACAAACACCCCCCCCCACAAAAAAAAAAAAAGCAAACAAAAAAAGGATCTGGTTTAACTGATTCTGGTATGAGTAAGGGAGGAAAGAAGGTTCTTCTTTTTTTCCTGTTTCCTCTAGTTATAAAAATTACAGTGATTACACATCATAAAGCCTATCTGTAATAAAACGCATCAGCTGGCCAAGGTTTTCATCGCTCACTCAATAATCCATTAATACAGCAACGCTGCCCAGGCATCTTTATAATACCAACTCGGAGGTAATTTTAATCAGCTAGACCAGCTGGTATTTAACAGCAGCTGCTGGAGACGCCACAAATATACTCAATAGCTGACATCTTTATTTGCAGTTTTTCAAGGGGAGAAGAGATCCTCCTGTGGTTACTTATATTAAGCTTTTTTTTTTTTTTTAATGTAAGTTTTGGTACCGGAGGGTGATACCTGAATGAAAGAGGGAATAGAGTTAACACAAAAAATACAGAACATATTCTTGGAGTCAGAAGGCTTTTTCATGAGGTCCTCTTCATAAATGAACAAAAAAATGAAGCGCAGATGCTGACTTTGTTGGAGTTTAGAACCTTTTCCTGGTACATTTACACTAATCTCAGGCATGGCTTGAAGCATGAAATGTACTCTGCAGTGCTGCATCGCCCTGTCTTACTGAAGCTTTTCTGTCTCTCCACAATATAAATATGTGATAAATAGTGCTCTTGGTAGAAAAAAGTGAGGCTAGCTCACATGTGTTCAGTTTTAACTGACATGTACTTCTTTTGTCCTCAATTTTGGCTTAGAGCGTCTGCATGCAGGAGTGTGAATATATCTATGCTTAAAGACACAGGTGTTTGTGTATAAATAATACACAATGTGTGTATTTGTACTTCTCATCTCTTCTAAGACTAGAGATGAATTCAGCAACTGAATAAAGTGCCATGCTCTGCAGCAGTAAATGTGTAATACTATTTCGCATTGGGTTTGTGGGGGGAACAAGCAGAGGCAACACGAAGTTAACAGTCACAAACACATTATAAATAAAAATTTAATTACACTTGGGGGAGCTTGGCTTACAAAGCTCACAAATCCATAATGGAGCTTGCTAGTAATAAAGGCCTGATCTGTTTGTTAAACTCCAATATTCCTGTCCTTCTGTATCTTTTATATAAAACTTCCATTTCTGCATTGATTACCTATTGCAAAAAAGACTGACTTCACTGGTAAACAGTTTTTTTCTGTCAGATACCAAATGCTGTATTTCTTTATTAAGAAAATGGTTATGACTCTTAGGTAGGGCAGGGGAGGTGCCATGAGAAGTGTAAGTATGTCTATTTTTGTTGACTATTTATAATATGTCATTGTGGATGAGATCTGATCTGTGTTTAATACGAATTTGACTTTCTGGAGATAGATTCTTGTTAATGCATGAACAAATTCCAAGGTAGCAGCTTCTTTGTAATACTTTTTTTAAGTGCAAGTAGTAGTTTAAGCAGTTACAAATGTGGAAGAATATACAGTATTATTAAACTTTTTAGAAGTGTAAGTGTTACGGTGAAAAGTAGTTTTAATTTTTCTTCTTTCCTTTAAATTCAGAGTCTCATAGCTGAAAGGAGTGAGTGGAGTACAGGAACAAACCTGAGTACATACATATAAATCCTTAAACAAATTTGGGGCTATAGTAGTCATTTGCAGGTACTCATTTGTTAGTCCCAGTGAGTTACCTCTCTGTAGTCAAATACAGATCTGCCTGAGACTGTGATTGACTAGTTCAAATTAAAATCCAGTGACAGAATGGATTACTGAGGTTGCAATTTAACTAAAAAATACTTAGCAAGCATGTTTTCTCTTATTTGTAGTGAAAACAGTCTGTTGAAGTTTGTTCAGTGTGTTTGACAACAGACAGTTTGATATATTGCTGGGCACAGCAGTAGGTTGGACTTGAGTGGTATTAGCTTTCACTGTTTTGATTAATGGTAATTGTTTCAATGAAAAGACATGTTTTACGTACAACTCATAGTTCTGGAAAACAGAAGTCAACTTGCAAGATCTGTAATTACTGTTCTGAGTTAGCATATAAAAAAAGCTTGGAGAGCACGCAGGCAAATCACAGTAGGGTTTTTTTTTTTTTGTATGTCTGTTTATTTTGTATGGGATTGCATTTTGCATTTTGTAGCTTTTATATAGTGCTTCTTGTCTGTGGAAATAAATCTTAGGTTTTATCTCTACTTGAATGCTGCAGTGCAGTTTAAGATATATTTCTGAATTTCACATTGTAATTTCACTCTTGGTATGGTGAGATTTTTTCCTGTGTTTTCAGTCATCAATAACAACAAAAGGTCAACCTGGAGACTCCCCTGTCTCCTCATATCCCCCACACAGTCCTGAAGGGAAGGAAATTGCATCTGATCATCTTTACAGTCTGTTTTCTTTGGTTAGAAAAACACTGCCTTCTTCCACTCTGAACGAATTGTCTGGTTTTCCTGACATGGTACTTTTTTTTTTTTTTTTAATAAATATTTTATTTTCAGCGTATCCTCAGGAAAAGGGAAATAGCTGATTATTTTTGTATTTAGGTAAATGAAAGATTGCAATGATGTGTTTAAATATAAGCCAATACCAGTGTAGTAAAGGATGTCAACTATTATTACTAATACCATCTTTCATTTATATAGTGCTTTCATCCTAAAAGATTCTGGTTTCTAGAAAATGGAGATTTAAGCCAAAAACACAATTAAAAATATATCTCCTTGTCCCTGCATGTTAGCTTCGAAGTATTGTTTGTCAGTTTAGCAGACAGTACCAAAATATCTTTCTTTTGCTTTGCAGATGCAAAAATGTACCATGAAATGAATATGCTGGAAGTACTGTTAAACCATCTCTAGAAGAAGAGAAAATTGTTTTTATAGGTTCCTCATTTTATGACATCCTTTCTTCTCAGATTTTAATATTTTGCAACATGTTCTGAAAGAAGAAATGAATAGATAGTAGTTTTCTATATCTGAAACATGTAGGGGCATCACAACCTACCTGAATGGTTCCCTAGACAGTATTAAAAAGAAAGCAGTAATATCTAAATTGTAGAGGGAGGCAACTAGATTTCTAAGTGTGGTGCCAATGTTTGTAGTCAACAATGAGACATAAAAAAAAATTGTAGCCCATGTTGATAACAGCAGGGTTTGAGGTTTGTATTATTAGAGCTTTCCTAAAAGTATTAACACACAACTCATGTATAGCCTTTATATAAGCTATGCTCTATTATATATTTGGGGGGAAAATAAAAATCTGTAAAGCATGAAATTGTGGTGTTACAAAACGATTATTTCTAAAAGTGAATTATCTCGTCTCGTAGAAGTCCTAGCTTGGATTGCTGTGTTAGATGTCAAGTGGTTTATCTCTGAGCAAAATACAAATTAATAAGTGTACATTTTAATACTTACCTAAACCAGTGACAAGAAAATAAATACTACTTTTTATTTACCTTGCAGTTAACAACCATGTGTCATTGTGGCATCTTTTATGGAAAGGAACTTTATTTAAGTAGCATAAACTTGTTGGATGGGCTTCAATTAAATGATGATTTGTTAATGCAAATGTGTAGCGAATGACTGGTAGTACATCTGTCTCTTCATCCATAGGCCATTACTGTGCAGCATTAGCACATGATTGTAAAAAACTGGAAATCATTATATGCAGGTAGTACATATTCAATCAATTCTGACCTTATGTCTCCGATGAAATAAAAAAAAAAAAAAAAAAAGGATGCAATGTAAATGATATTTAATCTGAACAAAAAAAAAGAGGGGAGAGAATCTTTGAATATCTGCGATTCAAGCTGTTAGATGATGTGAGGTGACTGCTGTTTGGGATTGATTGTTATTGGTGGCCCCAGTGGGGAACAGCCAGCACATTAATCCTCTCTTACTCCTCCCTCATGCTCCTCCAATCCAAATAGAATTTTTGTTTATATTGGGAAATAAATACTGTTCTGTTTATTTTAAAATTCCTTTTTTTTTTCCTGCACCTCACTCGTGGAAATTGAAAGGAAAAAGCTCTGTATTGATGACCAATGTTAGCCAGTTAAGCAGGCAGTGACAATTAATACAACAAAAAATTGTACAATTAACTTCAGCTCCATAAGTGTCTAATGAGCCATTTGTCAGTCTTTTGGTGAAATAAACTACTCTATCTTAATTCTCCACTCTTGCAGCAAATAAATAGAAGTTATGAAACACCCGGCACCAATAAAATATAATTTATTTTGCAGGGCATAGCAAAACTCCTTACATATTTAAAATGAGCATGTTATTTACAAACGACTTGTGATACTAATATAAAAAAGGATTTCAGTGTTAACTGCTTTCATTCTGCAGTAGATATGTTTTCTTCCTGATTTGTTTAATCATTTAAATATATAATTACTCCTAAAGGCATGTGAGTTAAAATGACTTCTTTTGACGTGATTAACTCATAAAGCCAAAACCTAAGAGGGGACCCCAGGAAACACCAGGGGTCGGCAGTCTGCAGCTGAAACCACTTCTGGTATCAGGAAGGACAGCATAGGCGTTTCCAGTTGGGACCACCTCCTTGCTGCGGCTCTCTACGTGACCCTTCTGGCATGGGCAGTGGTACAATATCTTCTCACACAAAAGCACCACAGTGCCAACTGCTGTTGACAGAAGTGGAGCCAATGCAGTTGGTCTGACAAAAGCTCCTCATCTGGGCACTCGTGATAGGTCTGTGGTAGCCCCTTGAGCTCCTCATTCCTTGTCTCACCAGAGGTGGGCAGAGGAGGCGAGGCAATCTCTGGTATGAGGGACCTAAGAAAGGCTGTCTACAGAACCATTTATTGTGCAGAGCAGGGCTGTTCTGCTTTCCTTCCCCATTCAGGTAGACTAGAATGTAAACTGGTGAAAATATTTCAGAGTTCCTCCTTGCTCGTCATTTTAACAAAAGTTAGAATTTGACTCTGGTTCAGTTTTGTGCTGTCTTTTGGCCATCTGTCTTCCCAGGCTGGTTTTAACGCTGCCAGTTACTTGGTATTTAAAAAAAAAGAAAAAGACAGAAAGAAGAGTTCAGGACAGAGTGTGATGTGTGGACAGAGCTGAGTTGGTGGGTCTCAGAGAGGAAGAGATATTTCAAATGGCAGAAGCCACAGTAGAGACAGCTCTTACTAAAAAGGCAAGGATAGAGGAATGTGATAGCTGATGGCAGGTGGATGTATGAGGAGAGGATGAGGAGGGAGTGTCAGTGTCAATGTAGAAGGGGCTACCATCACTGAACTAGGCTTGAAAAAAACCTGACATTTTTTTTGCAGGTTGAAATACATGCTTAGATGAGTTCCATTGCTTCCAGGTGGAGAGGTGTTGCCTAGAGGAAAGCAGGTACATTTGGACATCCAGTAAACTGATTTGGGAAACTGATGCAGTGGCTTTCAAATCTAGATACGGTGTTTTGCTGTCATGGTAATTTCAAGGTAGTAGTTTTTTATACTCAGACACTTTTACAAATACAACAAGCCAGGTTCAGACAAATGTTAAAGAGACTCATAACTAAAGTATTCCTAGAAAACTGTGGACAGGCACTAAACTGGTAACCCTAACTTGTTGCCTGTTTCTGGTTTTAATCATACTGTCTTGAAGCTCTTTCAGGCAGTTACTTCTAGCTTCCTCATGGAAAAACCCACATCCTGAAAAAAACCAACTTCAGTTCTAGTGCTTATGTTAGTGGTTCTTCTCAGTGATCCATCATCAGTCCATGGTCTAATGTGTTTCCTTGGCAGTCAGGTTTTAGGAGGACTGCGCTATGTTTACGCACACAGAAAGTAGATTCAGATTCTTTTTTCCTTTACTTTTCAGTTGTCCTTTGGGACTAGTACTTTCAGAGCATGGACCTTCAGTCTTGAAGGAATTTTTTATATCTTCCTAAGCAACACAGATGTGTTAAGGATGCTATCCTGGATAATGTACTGAGCTTCCCCTTAAAATTGTTATGTTATAAAATTTTATTCTTTGCCTAACTGTCTCAGTATGTAGTTTACTGTTCTAACATTTGCAAATGGCAACTGGAAAGATTTTTCATGATGCCTGCCATACATGTTATAGTATTTGCCCTAGCAAATAATGTAACTGAGGTCAAAATTCAACTTCTGCCGCAAACAACCATTTTCACTGGTTCTTCACTCCAAGCCGTTTCCTTTGGATTCTTTTGTTCTTAGCTCAAACTTTAAAGGAAAGTCACAACTGTTATTAGAATAACAGACAATTGTAATCATATCTACAGACTCAACTAAATGATGAAATATATTTGGTTTAGAATTATTTTGGTATTTGTGTAAAACACAAATTCTACCAACTCTCAGTCCTTGCAACTCCTTCTAGACTCAAATAAGGACTGGTCATGGAACTCTTCTGAGGACTTAGAATTTACAGCTTATTGGCATTTAAAAAAACTAAGTGTGGAGTATTCTGAGAAGTTTTTGCAGAGGCTTAAAAACTCAAAAATAGTTTTCTCTCTAAATACAGTTTTATATTATAAATTGTCACTAGGTGGCAATATTAGTCATGTCCATCCACCCGGCCAGATGAGGCATAACTGATAAAATACATGTGGATAGGACAGAAGAAAAGAGAACTACTATTGTTTTTTACTTCCTCATGAAGTTCAATAATAGGATTAAAGTAAGTCACAATGTCTAGAAGCCACCAAACTGGTAAGCTGTGTAAAAGACAAATACTATCAGGCTACCTGTGTTTCTATAAGAGATAGGAAAGTATTAGTGCCATTGCACAGGTAGTAGTAAACCCTCATCTGAAATACCATATAAATTTCTGGTTAACTGTATTCAAAAACAGATGATCCAAACTGCTGAGGTATAGCTGCTAGCATCTAGCTTTCCCATTCTCCTGATCATCGTTGTTTTTCAAGAGGAGCTTAAGAGAGTTTAACTTTTATAATGAAGTCAAACAGAAGGTGAGAAGATACAGTTGGTCTCTAGAACTGTGTCAGGGAATAAATATTGGACAAGAAAGTGAGTGAGTGAGCGTTGTCAAAAGCAGAATGTTGGAAAATGGCCTCAAAATTATATGTTGAATATCAAAAGGTTTTAAGGGGGCTGTAATTCTTGCTACCTCTTATAAGAGTGAGGTTCTGGAGCTATGTGATGAATAAGAAGAACAAGAAGCAGCAGTACAAGATTAATCTTAATAAAAAGTAAACCTTAAACAATTAAACATTAACTCACAATCACAGGGAAGTGAACTAAATGAGATGGGGTTGTCTTTCAATCCTAAACACAACTTCTGTCTCTTGACCACAGGATGTCCAGTGTTAAACCAGATGTACCATTTTCATTGGTCAGTCTTATTAAAGGATCTTAATGTTTATACCTGTAAATGGTAGCATTTGCTTAATGATGAGTGATTCTTAAAGATGAGAAACAGTATTCATTAGTTACTCATAAAATTTTCTCTTAGTCTTAAAGGTGTTATTGCTAGGTTTTTCCCTAGGAAAACTCCTTCAGCTGCATATTATTTCTTTCAGGAAAATTGTGGTTTTTCCACTCTAAATGATAAGATTGCATTTCTTATTTACACTTAATTCAGAAATAGGCATTGTGTGAAGTGCTCATTTTCAAGAATTGCCACAGTATTTGGGAGCTGTCTGTGTTTTCCTTTTCATAAGCAATAAAGTTATAATGGGGTTACAGGATCACGCTGAATCTTTGCTAAGTCATCTGCTAAAACTTTCTAGCAGAGCCTAATAAAGCCCTGCCCCATTTGTGACATACCAAATCACATTCTCCTTGCCTGGTCTGACAACCACAGCTCTTAAACAGCTGCTGGGGTAATTTGCATAAAGGAGATTGTAAATGTCTCATCAGAACGCATGCAGCGCAATCCACCCCAAAACCACTGCCTGAACACCAGGAAAAGAAGATTGTAGTCATAAAAATTGTGGCTCTCATGATTTTAGATTATGGTCTCCACAGTCTTGCAGCTTTTACAAATACCAAGCTTTTGTTTTATAAAAAAAAAGGAAAACGGAAAGTTTCCTTTACCGATACACAACAATACAAACAGATGCAGCGTTGCTCTCTTGACTCATTCTAGCAGAAAATTGACTTTAGCAGCTAAGGTACATGCTGACCCCTCCTCAGTTCTTCACACCAATGATAAGTGAATTGATCCAATTGAAACCATTTAAAATAACATTAGTAAAACCAAATTATTTTTATGGTAGTGAAAGGAAAACAAAGAAAATGCAAAATAAAGTGAAAACAAAGAAAATGCAAAATAAAGTGAATGTAATACTGAGAATTCAATAAAGAGTAAAAAATGCAGAAGTTAATACAATATGTTAATTGTCTCCATGCATCTGCTATGTTTTATCATGCATATTTTAATAGAAGTTAGTGTTAAAATTATGCACATTTTGATAAAAATCAGAACTAAAGGAGATGTACATGCAGAACTAGGATTTCACAGTGTGACAGGAATTAGGTATATGCATTTCCTGAGTTTTAACTGTAACTTCAAATTTTTGCTTTGAAGCATCATTCTTCTTTACCTCGAATGAATTATACTGGAGTAGTTTGGCATGGTAACGAAACTCAGTGTTGTAACTATACACAGAAAAGCCATTAAGCTCCACAAATTTAGTGTCTACATCAGTTAAAGCCTCTACTAGCTCATTGATTCCGTACTCTGCCCAATTTGTGGTGCAGACAGAGGCTTATTTGCCTGGTACCTCCTTGGTTAAAAGACCTCTTCTAGTCTCAGTTCATGGAAACATATGTCATGCTTGCAGCTACACCAGTCTCATTTGCATCATCATCAATAAGTACAAAATTGCTTATAGTAAGGAACGTGTTGTTGTCATCCTCCTATCACTCCACTTCTTAATCATACGGGTGCATAAGTTTATTAACACCCAAGTCACCTATATCTTTGCCATTAAGAGTTTGCTTACTATCTCAGTAAATCTGCATTTCACATCATTAATAATTTTGCATATATCTGTGCAATGGCACAACTGACAGCAATTGGTTCAATGCCTTTGTGTTTTAATACCCATCAACATTAAATTGAAGGGGATTTGTAGTCAAAAGGTTATAGAAGGGGCATAACCTCAAAAATTAAATGAACCATTTTGCCTTCTGTAAATGCCAACTGATTTAGAAAAAGTTTATCAATCAGTTTGGCCCTTTGTGTAGCAGGATGTCTAGTTTTAAGGCAGTGATGGTAAATCAGTTGTTTGAGTGCAAGTTCAGCATGAATAAAGCCCTTGTCTGGCTGAGACAATTAAAAAATACTGTTAAAATAAATTTATCATTAGCATTTGAAAAGATTTACCATCAGGACTTCAGGAAGTTTTCTAAGTCAGTGGGGAAAAAAAGCTTCTGTGCTACATCTCTTGGCTAGTATTGCTGACCAAATACAAGAAATATATACCTGAAGGTATATGCTTCATTTACTCATACCAGTAATTAAACAGTTCACAGTGGTGTGGTTGGCTAATAATGTAGCAAAACAAGCTGTGTAAGTAGTAATAAAACCTTTCATTTATGCAACCATTATGGTTGAAAAAGTATGAAGGCTTTCACACACACAAGCTTTTCTTCATCTGTAAAGTAGACCTACCAAACTGCAAACCTAAGTTTGAGTTGATTTCTTTGGATTTAATTACTAAGTTATCAGTCAGTGAATCTGAACAGTGTCTGATACATGTGGACTAGAGGTTTGCTGATAGAGATTGAAGGTGGGTTTTAACTAGGGTTAGAAGCAATTTACAGATTTTTGAAATGTAGGTTGAGAGAAAGTGCAGTGTGCCATGAAACTGATGTCTTTTAGTTGTTGGTTTGAGAGGGGGGTTATTTATTTATTTATTTTTATTTCCAAACTTGTTAATGTCTCTAAAATAACATCTCTACATTCTAACAACCAGCCTTAAAAGGGCCTCTGCGCCAGCAGAAGAATTGTCTTATAGTATGCACCATCGTAGCCTCAGATATTAATTTTCTTCCTTTCTTTGTGTGTATATGTAAAATTTGTATTTCTGAGGGACACATTCAGAATCAGAAATTGTGTCGTTTTGTTATTTTCTGGTACTAATAGGTTAACTGATAAATACTGCTCTCATTCATCTTAGACAGTGCTAAGAATATCTTTTATATGTATGAATCTCACCCTCTGGGTTTGATGTTGTGAAAACACCATTATTTCATATATCGTATTCATTAAATACAATAGTTATTGTTCATAATTGTTTTATCATAATATTAAAATGCTGATTTTTAATTTAAGGATTATTCTGATAAAGATTTTGATGCATAGTAACTGATGAAAGTTATTATGTTTATCTTACATAAAGAGAGGAAAGTGAGACAATAGTTTGCTTACAGCTGCATCTCCCAGTTCCTAGATTGGTGCGATATACTGTGGGTTACATTTTCTTCCCAAAGATGAATGTTTTCACTTGCTTCTTTTATTCTCCATACTATAGTTCCTACAGTCCTCACCAAGTGCTCTCCTACAGTTGATTTGTTACTAATGATTGGACAGAATCAAAATGAACTCCCAAGAGTCCACAAATTCTCACAAAGCGAAGGTGAAGTCTTAGATGGTGTGCATGTTTTGAAGATAATTTTTACCAGACAGATTAATAGAAATTTGGAATTTGAGTATGATAGCTCCAGTCATTTTGTGTTACAAGTTGGTTCCTTCATGTGTAAGTGGGGTATTAGGTTATAAACATCTTTGAACCTTTGGGTATAACCCTTTTGAAGACTTGATTTGGATTCTCTGATCCAAATCAGAGCTTTTGCTGAGTCAGCTTCTTTTGGAAATCAAAAGCTTGCTAAACTGTCTGTGAACAGATCCTTTGAAGACCATGTAAGTTCTATGTGAACTATAGAATCCATAATGATTGGATTATGAATAATAATAATGAATCCTATATGAACTATAATGAACTATATGAACTATGAAATCCGTAAATTATTGGAATCCCAAACAGTGACCTTTTAAAAGCAAGCATGGGATCAAATATCTAAGATTGTTGAAGGCTACTGAAGGTAGTAAGAAAGTTTATGATAATCATTGGCAAGTGTTTTCACAGCATGGTTCAACTGACAGAGACAGATGCCACCTCCTCAACGTATGTGTTCTACCTGTCACAGCCAGCTAAATACTCAATAGCGTAATTTCCTTCCATTAAAATGCCATCTACATCCCAAGCAACTATAAGCAAAGACTGGGTCGAGAAGATGTGCCTTGAGGAATTGCTCAGGTTATCACGAACCAGCGCAGTCTGTTTTAGAGTACTAGTCTGTTCCCGTAAACTGAAGAGAGTATTTCAGTCTGTCTGGCAGGTGGTTTTCAGTGCTAGGTGCTGTGCTGCCTGGGATGATCTGTTGGTTTAACAGGCAAATGCATTTGGCTCCACTAGACCAGATGCAGCACCAGGCACGTTTCTGGCTTCTTACCCTTCAGGCGCATTGTGGTATCATTATGCTAGTGCATGGAAGAGTATGGTCAGATAAATTAGCCTTTATGCACAGCTAGCCTCCAGCTCTTCCTTTTCATAACTGCCCTTAGGGATCATTTATCTTGTAGCTGATCACATCCCTCCCCATATCTCTCTTTCTCTAAAAGCTAGGGAGCAGCCTGGAGAAGAGCCTACCTGCATTCATGGAAATGCCTCTGATGAAACAGGCATTTACCTCTACCCCATCAGGCTGACAATTTCTCCATCTGCATTTGCCAGTCGTAGGAAATGCCAGAGGATTAGTATGTCAGGTCCTTTTTCAAGCTGCCTAAAAACAATCCTGAAATGTCCCTTGTGCACCTCTCACATTAGCATTGGAAAGTGGTAGGTTCAGAAAATGATATACTTCTCTTTAGAAGTAAGTTAAAATACAGTTTTAAGGAAACAGATCAAAGTGTAAAGAGGACAATAGAATTCAAGTTAGCATCATTTTGAGACATCTGTTATTTCAGATGTGTAAGTGTGCAGCAGATTTCCTTCCGGAGAAGTGTAGAGGGATTTTTAGTGTCCATTTTTCTACCCTGAAATTTCTGAGAAGCATACAGAAAATTTGAACTTGAATCCTGTGCTGGAGGAATACTTCTGGTTGGTAAGAAACAAATGATATAAAAGATTTTCTTGATTTCTGGTATGGAGCACCTGTTTGAGGTAGAGAGAGCTATGAAACCTGGTGTATTTTTCATTGTGGCTTGTTTTGATCCATATATAACAATAAGTTAAACTAAACCAGTGAATTATCAGGCAAAAATAGGGTCTAGAAGTTCCAGCCAAGTTTTCAGTGCCAAGGGTAATCAGAAACACACATATACGTAGTAGAAAGTTCCTGAAAATACTTAAGCCTGTATAAATAACATAGAAATGGTGAAGAGACAGTCCCCACTGGCTCTCTGCAACATTGGCTAGAGTTGGGACACAAGAGTTGTTTAAAGAATGGCTTGCTGTAAGACTTCTACTTCTGGTGCCCATATGGCCAGTTCCAGATGTGTGTGGCAATGGATGTCTGCCCAAATCTCAGGACAGCCCAAACTCTCAGGTTTCCTATCACGCATTGCCTTGCATCACATGCCAAAATCTTTTGCTAGGACAGAGCTTCTTCTTAGCATAGAGATTTAGCAGACAATTACTTTGGCTAAGGAGGAATTATTATGGCCTCATCTGATCTCTCCATATTTCAGGAATGGGTATGATTTGACCTTGGATGTGGATAGCATAGTTCTTCTTTTTTGTCCTCCTAGTTTGTTCTAAATATTCTGTACTAACTTAAAACATAGCATATATTCAACTATATTATGTCCAAAATTTGTGGTTGGATAACAAGCAGAAAATGGATACATCATCTTTAACTGTCAGACCATATAGTCTGCTGTCCCGTTACTAGTTTCACTGTAATCACCACTGCCTTCATGCAGTGGCCTGCAAAGTAGAAAGCAGATTTTCAGCATGGCAAAGAGCAGAATGCAGCCAGGGAAAACGGTGGTTCTGCTCCCTCTGCAGGGTTATGTCTCCAGCTGCAGGTTCTTCTCTTCTTTGGGAAGCCAGAAGCCATGTGGTGGGCAGGGGGTAGTCTGCAGACCCCTTTGGAGGGAACAGTTAGTTCAGCTTTGAGCAGGGCCATATGCTGCTGCTTTCACCTCGTGGCAGCACCCACTACAGATAAGGGGAAAGCTGAATCCATTGCACAGGCTTAGGGCTGAGCCCAGTACCCACATTGCACACAAATTACCCCTTAGGTAATTCATCCTGCTCTCCACAGCTCCTATGAAAAAAATCCTCACTGATATTTCCCTTCCAGCTAAATGTCTGTTCCCTCTTGTCTATCTCTTCATTCTTTCCTTCATAGTGTTTATTCCTTTCCTTGTTTCCCTCTTTGAATTATTTACCTTCTTTATACCAGATCCGTCTCCACATATGAATGTCTGTGTGCACAGATGGGGTTTCTAGGACAGTCAGTATATAATTTTCCACAAACACTGTTATTTAAAAACAAACTTGATCATCTCAATCAAAAGGGTAAAAAGGTTTAACTGATTTTTTTTTCAGCCTTAAAACTAGTTCTCCAGTAAAAGTTGGTATATCTGATGACAAGCAGATCCAATCCCTCCCTTTTGCCGATAACTTTATTTTGCTGGTATATCCCTGTTGGTAGTGAGGTGTGCACATCGTTCTTGTTTTCTTACATGGGCATTTGTCAGCAAATTTTATGCCCAGATGTCAACTAAAATTCTTGTCATTAAATAATGAGTTAAATTTAGTTGAAAATACTACACCTGCTCAGAGTCCTCTATTTTTATTCCTTCACAATTACTTTTATGGTTTTAAACGGTATGTCTGTCTCCTCACAGTATGTAAAAGGTCTATACAGATGGAAGACAGTGACTATAAAAGGAAAGCTACTGTTAGGGTAGAGGTAGATGTACTGAAAAAAATAGATGAAAAATAGGAATTCTTACTGTTCTTCTTAACAGTAGCCAGTGGAATTCTACAACTTCTTAAAGTTATGTGCTTCTTAATAACTTCTTACATAGTGTCATTTTACTGTCAAACTTGATTTATTGCTTCTTCCTCTCATGTCCAAAATAGGTAAGCGTGCTTTTGTCAGCTGTATATACACCCTCCCTGTGCAGCAAGATGCTAATTCTTTAGTGCTTCCTACTCCTTTTAATAAGGACTAACTTGTTGATTCCTAACTGTGGACAACTAGTCAAGTTTGGTGTTGTCTTTGATTGCAAACATTTTGATTTTGAGTGACGTGCCAATATAAACACATTTGCCTTAGCTGATTTGCAAGAAATGTTAGAGAAGTGGTAAGACTACTGCTATGCTTTCAGGAGGAAAAAAAGACAGCCTTCCGTTATTAATGAATTTTTTAAAGCTTTTACTCATGTCTTAGAGATGAACTTTCAGAGATGTGCAGTAACTCTGACCACAAAATGGAAAGGAAGAACAATTAAACTAAATGTTGTTTCTTAACATATACTTTGTGTTTTAAAAAGATGTCTCATAAAAATAGTTGGCTCGTGTAGCTGTCAGTTCAGCTGACCAACCTGACTGTAGTGCTGCCCCATGGTCCCTCTGCTTAGAGGTATGCATTTCAAGCACAAGTTAATATGTAACTCATAGGTGCATAAAATCATAATAACGCATTTCATCACTTCTAAATAAGGGTAAGTGCATGCTGCCTGAATGGCTAACTATTGAAAACATTGAGTACAAGACATTTGACACTAATTTTACTGGTCAAATCCTCCCCTGAAAGAAGTCTGCCTTGACAAGCCATTCACAAGGTACTTTTTGCAGAGAGAGCCTGGCTTGATGGGTCGTCGCGTAAGCTGCTTGACATTTGTCCCCAGTCAGACCGGATGCCACATGAAAAATTTACTCAGGCACGGGGCTCCCAGGAATAAACATTTCTCTGGTGTTGCTCACTGGGGACTCGGCAAGGTGAGCGGAACTCCAACTTGTCACGGATGCTCTGTTCTGACAAACATAAGTAGATGCTAATGGCTAAATCGTGACAGAATAAAGTCCCACAACCATATGGCTAATTGCCACAACAATATCTTCAGTGTTATTAATCAAGTTTTCATAGTGTGCCATGATAATTGGAATAATTAGAACCAGCATAGGCATTGCTTGCCTCTGCCGCACATACTGCAGACAGGGACCTGCAGGAACAACCGCAATTGCACTTTCTGTGCAGTGTTGTTTAGTGCTTTCCTTTCCAGCAAATACTGTGGTTAATTAATGAATTAGCTGTTTGCCACCAGAGTATTTTATTGCTAGCAGGGCTTCTGCAGGGGCGCATAGGTAGCTAAATGAGACCACTAAGCCCTTGTGCGTTTGAAAAGATGAGGTACTCCCATAAGGCTGCCGCTACACAACACAAAACTTCACCAGTTTGTTTCACAAAAGTTGGAGATCCTATTCTTGTAACTAACATGTAAAACAACTTTTTTAAAGGATATACAGAAAGGATAAAACAACTTCAAAGTGTGCAGTTTTTTGCTAAGCAATTTAAATGAAAGCACGACTCTGGATAACAGTGGTGCAATTAACTTGGCAGTCAAAAGAAGTTAACTCTTTATTTGCCTTACCCTGCTTGGTAATGGAATTGGGCTTCAAACTTACATTCTGCCTTTGAACTAAGGTTATAAATAAAGTGATAATTCTAACACAGTTACTTACACTAAGCAGCTAAATCATTTTGTGTGCTACCTGTTACAACAGCCTCACTTGATTCTTATGTTCATGTTATGTAAGACAGCAGGGAGGAAGCGCTTGTGTTTCCTCAGTGCACACGTCAACATGTAGTTGACTAGTCACTAAAACTGGCAGATTGATGATGATAACTCCCTTCACTGGATGTATGAAGACATTTAGCCAGACTAATAGATTGAAATGGACTGCATGTCTGGCCTTTGAACAGCTTCTTAATTTAGTTTTAGAGCGTACAATAGATGTAATACTGAATTCAGTGATGATATAAATCTTCTCTCCTCATTTTAAAAAATAAATAAATATATTTTCTGGAGTGGAGAGCCATAAAGAGATTTTAAAACATTGCATACTTAATTATAAAGAGGTTTTCAGAAATAGGCTCTGGGTTCAGGTGGTAGGTAGGAATTCTGTCCTTTTTAGGTTATTACTGTTTAATTTTGGCTTGCAAGGGGAAAGCACCTAATGGGTTTTTCAGTTTGTTTCAGTGTCCTATTATCTGTATGCATTTTTCTTGCCACATCATTATCAAGGAATTTATTTGTCTTACTTGTGTTCATATTCAGCATAATTAATAGGAATTTTCCAAATATTAAAATAAGGCTTCTGCACGAAGTGTGTATAGTAAAATTTTGTTGTTGTTAATAAAGTCTTCATTACTGGTGCCTGCTTTATTCTGAGCACGGCTGCCAAATAGTTTAATAAGGTTTTTTGTTTTCTTCATATCAAAGTATCAGTTTCAATTTCTTATGCTTTAAACCCAACTGAAATATTATCGCTTTGTAAAGGCCATGTCCTTTTACTTCAGGTATGTTTGATGTATATTTATGCAGTTTTATGAGATAAAGGAGGCAATCTGATATATAATTTAATTAGCTTAAAGTTACCATTTTACTTTATAATGCATATTCTTGTGTATATTGCCATCCTTAATTTTACTATGAAAACCTGAAACTGTCTTCGACATCAAATGAATTCTGTTTAATACCAAAAAACACCTGTGGTAGAGAAATGGGATTAGAAAGAAAAAGAAGACTAACCTAGTGGTACAGTCACAGAAGGCATGTTGCCTTGTTGGTTTGAATACAGTGTGTTTTCCAGTTACAGCTCTATTACTGGAGATAGGCAAATAGCTTTTGAAGAATTAAAAAAAAAGGTTGACTCTGAAATTTTTAATGTGTTTTATTTAGCATACCAGAAAAAAAAATAATAAGTTGTCTTAACATTTCAATACAAAGTAACAGAAAGATGGCTCAAATGCAGATTTTTTTATGGACAGAAAAGGCATTTTAGTTAATTTTCATAGGGAAGTAGAATATAAACTTAATAATGTTTTATCAGTTCTTATTTGTTTACTTTAGAGCTATTACCAAAATCATCTCTCTTCATTTTATTTTGACATGCATCTCTTTTTGATTAAGTCTTGTCCAAGTGGATTCTACAGAGAAATGTGGTACCTCTATAGAAAGATTTAACAATAAAGGACAGTAAAATGTTATAGATTCCTCTTTTAAAGACAGATTGTACAAAAAGATCAGTTTATACTTTAAACCTACTGCGTGTATCTTGAGTCAATGGATAAAGCTATTAGCAAATTTATTTTATCATCTTAAGAACTGTGCTTTAATTGCAACACTGAGAGTTGTTTTCTAATATAATTTCTCCACTTTAAAACCAAATTTAATCATTGCCATTTAAAGATGGAAAAGTTGGGGGGTGGAGTTCCTAATTGCTAATAGCTGATATCAGTAGGAGCTTCACTAATTTAGAAGTGCCTCTTTTGTTTCAATGGGTTTATTGCCACGAACAGTGTTTAAAATCATTCACCTGTAATTATTTTTGTTAAAAACATAACATGTTTTGCCACTCTGCAGTGATTTTCAAAACAAAATGCACATGCATCATCAGTATTTAGGACTGTAGCTTCTAATTACACAGAGGCAAAGAGAGGTAAGAATTCAGTAGGCACACCTTTAAGTTCTTAAATTTTTCTCTTATGAATGTAGATATTGGTCATTAAATTAGGGGTTTAGATATGTATCAGAGATGAAGTCCTATACTCCTTGCTTGCACTTAAGAGGTGCTTATCATTGACTTCAAAGTTTTCTTTCCAGTAGAATGTAGCAGTTCCCCTCTGGTTCTTCTGGGGTTATCACCATAATTTTACCACACTGAACTTTGATTTTTAAGTGACTATTGCCTGAGCTTTTGAAATTTAGTTGTTTTGCAGAAACACAGCA
Organism: Coracopsis vasa; assembly: GCA_026283785.1. Lineage (NCBI taxonomy): Eukaryota > Metazoa > Chordata > Aves > Psittaciformes > Psittacidae > Coracopsis > Coracopsis vasa. The sequence continues at coordinate 38,944 of JANHGB010018319.1, read as the reverse complement.
ATGTTCTTCAGTAATTTTCCTTTGAATAAAAACATAGTTTAGGCCCGATAATTTCTAAATGAGTCATAGTGTAACAGTTGGACCCTTCATGTTGTTACCTGTGTATTTTGACCAACATTCAAAAAATGGGTGCCTCAGCCTTGATCTGTGATATTTGTTGTCAACTTAAAGCACCTTTTTTTAAAATCTTGTCAGATGTCTTGAACTTCTGTGCCTTAAAAGATTCAGCAGTGGCTGAAACTATGTTAGGTATTTCATTATGATCGTTCTTTCTGTAGGTAACTACTGGAGTACAACAGTTTTATCCGCTGTTCACAGTAATGAATGGTCAGTAAATTGTTACAGTCCAGTAACTGAATGTCTTATTTACTGCAAACACAGGCTAGCAATGTCAATACAGTCCTTGTAATAGCTGTTAATTACTAAGCCTTTATAGAGTGTTGTGTATGTGAAATAATAAAATTGAAGTATTTTAACTGTTAATATTTAGGAGGAATGGAAATGAAACTGAACAGTGTACTTTTCTCCCACTGCAGAGAGTTTCTTTAAATTAAATGCTACATTCAGTGCAAGTCTCCTATTGCTTAAGACTTACATTACAATATAAATATCCACCTGAAGGTCCAGTTTCTCCCATCTTTTCTGCTGAAAAGATGGAAAACTTGTTTCTGTTTTCTCCTCTAAGCACGTTTGAGTTCTTCGCTCTGGTTTTGAAGTTTCTAGTGTTATTGAAAAGCCAGTTGCAGGCTGCCTCTGATACTTAACAAATTCATTTTCGCATCCGTTTTCGAATGAGTTGAACAGACTCATTCGAGAGGGTTTTTTTTAATCTTTCCTATTCTGCATGCTTATAGTCTTGTAGTATCTAAAAACCAAAATAGCCTCTGAAAATGTTAGAGTGATGAAGTGGAAAGGGGAAGTGTCTGTAATCTAACCAAGCCAGTACAGCAAGCTAAAACTGATGGAGATCGGCACTGATGATGAAAACATTCATTGTGTCTTACAATGTATTAGTCCATAATTACTGTTACAAATAAACTTAGATTCAGGCTTTTCCAGAAATGGATTATTGCAAAATCAGAACAGTAACACAAGATTATACAGGTTTATAAGTTTAATTATTCTGAATGCCTGCTTTTATAGGACTTCATCAAATAATCGCTGAATCAGATCCAGTCATACATGATAGCACTCCAAGAATTTTGTAGTAACATCTGAATGTTACAGATTTGAGTGTGGAAGGCCACCACATCTTCAGGCCATTTTCTCCAGTGGTTTTATTGTAGAACATTTCTAAAAATATTAAACATTACTGCTATGAAGATGCAGTGCCACCTTCTTCATTAAGCACATTCCTGCAAGTGAGTATATTGCAATTGGTCTGGCTTAAGACAGCGGTAAATGCTTTTGCAAAGGGTAAATTACAGTAAGGAGGGAGAGATAATTATTAGGAATTCATTTTTTTGATAAAGAAAAACCTTCTTTAATAAGGAAATGGATAGAGTCTTCCAAAAATGGAAAGAATTTTTCTTAAATGCAAAACTAAGTTATCTTTGCCAGTAATCTTACAGAAACCAAATGGGAAAGGAAATAATCCACATAACAATTAGATGCTCATGTCATTTATTTGTAAAAATTAAATTAAAAATATTTATTTTAAGGAGATTGCAAGTCTGTGTTTGATAAGGTAATTACTATAAAAAATTGTCAGGATATGTAGAGCAGCAGGAGGTTTCAATAGGACAAATCAAAACCTTTTTCCTCAGTGGAAAGAAGCCAACAAAGTAAACTATGTACAGTAGTTTTGTTTATCGCTTAGCCTAAATTTGAGTAGATTTATATTAATAAGGAGTATTTATTGTTATTTGATTTTAAATACTTCTTTTCTGTGGGAAAAACTATGGCAGAGTTTGAAACCCATATGGTCCATAATATAGTGTAGTTTCATTTTTGTTTGAATTCATTTCAAACACTGTAATTTTTATCTTTGCATAAGGCCCCAGTGTCTAAGCTGTGGAACAGAAAGTCTGTGGATCTTATCATAGTTTTTAATTTGAGGGGGGTTTAATATAACTGTTAGAACCCCTCAACTAATGGATATGACCACAAACCAAATGGAATTTGAACAAGAAAAAATGAAAAAGCAATAGCCTACCTTCTGTCTCCCCCAGCAGTAGAGCCAATAGAGCTTCATGCAACCGGTACAGTAGAAGCTGGATGAAATGAACAACCTTCATGGGTGTGCAGGACAGGACAGTCCCATCTAAATCACAGTCACACTAAAGCATGTATATCATTCTCTGGCAGAATAGTAGTCCACATACAAACCTGAAATTACTTAAATGAATAAGGAAGGTGTGTGTGCACACATAAGAATCTTTTTAATATACTTTCTATTATCTCTGAGTCTAAGGAGAAGCTGAATGATTTGTTAGATGCTGGCAGACACTTCCTCCTTATCACACACACTTTTATACAATCAGCATACAGTGCTTGGGACGATGTGGTAGAAATCTATAATATTTAAATGTTTTACAGCCTAAGGAAAATCTGATCATCTTGTCTGCCTTCTCAAATGACAAAGGCCACGTAATTTTATCTAATATATCCAGAATTAACATTTGAATTTATGGTTGAAGTAAACACATCTTTTAGCAAGATGTCTGTTTTCATTCCCTTCACAAGTTAAGTAGATTAAGGCAAAAAATGGAACATATGCTGTAACAATATCTCACTGTACATCCTTTACGTGTGGTGTGCATATGAGGGTATGCTGTGTATAAAATTCTCAACATTTAGATTGAACACATCAGAGGTTCCTATAAATCCCTGGAAGTCTGAAAAGCTTCCCACATAACTTCTACCAGTTTTTTGGCTTTGTTGGGATTTCACATGCTTCTTTCTGTTCTGACGAAAGAAAAAAAAAAAAAAAAAAGATTTTAATGAGGTTTGGTTTATTTTAGAAATGTCATTTTCTTGATTGTTACACTTAGCTTTCTTTTGCCTTTCTTCTCATCTCTGATCATTAAGCTTCTCACGCACCATGAGCAGTACTGCACTTCCACAAGACCCTTGTAGAAGAGTGGCTGAAAGAACGATTTGTGTTTATACTTTGGGCATGTTTCCTTCGTTATATTGTGTCATTTGAAGGTTTTGTTAATCTCTTTGGGACTTTCAGGGCAAAATCCCTGAACTGTATAAAGCCACGAGAGTTTTAATCAAACCAAGATTTATGAAGAAAGGAGAGAGAACAGTGGAGAAATGGACTATGCAACAGGTCTAAACTGAAATGTTGCTTAAGCCTGTCTTGATTGGTCTCCTTCATGTCATTAAAAGAAAGTAAACTACCTTACAAATCCTCTGACTGAATTTGCATGTCTCCGCTCTGACTGCCTCTGGCAACTACAAATCTGGGAGAGTTTCTGGTGTCAAATGTCTTCTTTTGAGGATGTTTTTGCTGTGTATTTACAGTTATCTCTGCTCTTCCTTCTCATCCATGCAAGTGTTGACAAGTGCTACCATGGGAGCAGTAGCCTCCATGTTAGCCCTGCCTGCTGCTTGGTACCTCTGCAGACAGCCACAGAGATACACAGCCTTCAGCTGTAGCCCGCCCAGTGTCCTTGGGTTGGAAACACAGATATCTGAAATGGTAGTACAGGCATCACTGCTGCCCAGAGTAGTTCTTACTGGCAGGTATTGAACTATATAATTATCTTCCACATAGCTTTAAGTTCTTTGGCAAGTGTTAAACAAATGTCGCTGCTTATCCTTTTTAGGTGCCTTATTTTTGAACAAGCAGATCACAGCTCAAGTCTGTCTACCCTTTCTCCTAAATTATTGACCATGACTTTACGTAGTAAATTGCACTGGCTACAAATGTTTGCTTAAACATAATTCATGACAGAGTTTAAAGAGACAGAGCTTACATATCATTTTCTCAGTCAGTAAACAACTGATGTTAATTTTGGCATTTCTCAGTTTCTGAGTGCTTGGTTTTGAGAAGATGGTGCTCCTTTCAATAGTTACAGTCTATTTAAATAATTTTGTTATTAAAAAAAAAAAAACCACAAAAAAAAAACCAACTTGCACTGAAAATGAAATTACATCCTGCAAAATCCTCCTGACCCTCTCTTTCTCTGGAAGACTCCCACTAGTGAGTTTACAAGCATTGGAGACTAGCTGAACAGCCTCCCCCACATCACATCCAAGTTTCACCAGCCGGTGCAGGTGGATAATAGGCACCTTTGCCATTTCCCACACAGGAAGGAGGATGCAGCTGGGGTGAGAGATGGGATGGTACCATTGGGTTGTTGGCAAGATTGAAGAAGAAAAAGAACATACACTGTGAAAATCAGCACTCTGCTGTGTTTAGGTCAACAAAAGAATTATCACAAAGTTTCAGAGACCTTGTTGGTTTTTTTCTAGATCTTCTTAATGAAATGCTTAAGGAAGCATGAGCAGAATTTTTTTAACATTATTTTAATTAATAGTATCAATGAATGAAAAAAAATCAGTCCTTGAGAAGATGCTTGGAGTGGACATTTTACTGAAGATTAAGTTTAGCAAAAGTATAAATGGCTGAAAACAGGCCCTTCCAGAATTTCTAAGCAGCTGGTTGACAAGCTGTAGGTCCTAGGTTTAGTCATTTAGAAATATCTTCAGAGTCATGCTTTTCTTTCTTGGTGTTACAGCTTTTCTTATTCTTGCTGATTTCGTTGTGTTGTTTCATCTTCATAAGCACTCCTAAATGGTTTGTATCACCTCATGTGTAACCATTTCTTAGGCTTATTTACTGTTTTTAAAGGAATTCTCTTGCCTCCCAAGAAGACAGAGAAGATAACCAGATAAATATATGTAACACATAACAAGTTAATTTTATTGATGCCTGGAGAATTGTCCTGTAAATCTCAGTCAAAAATGATTGTGGTTTTACTTAAAACTGATAAGGCTGGATCATTGCCTTATTTAATGGCTTTACTAGAGTACAGTTTTCTCCTGCTTTTCCTGTATTGTAAGGTCATTAATGAATCATTATCTATTGCTAGTAATTACTGATCTCTTGAGAATATTGGTTTAATTATATAGGAATCACAAGTGGAAGATGCAGTTACATATTCTACAACGTATGTAGTATCTTGGTGTATTATGGCTTTAAAGAATCTGTATTCCCTCTTTTTTGTAGATTTTAATTGCTAAGTGTGCCTGGTAAAATATGAATTACTGTATTACTGCATGTGATAAAAGCTGTACTATTGTGAGCCTCGCAGTCTGCAGGTGTAACAGATGTAAGGCAAGATTAACAGGACAGAACAATAATTAAACCACAGACACCCATCTCAAAAAAAAAAAAAAAAAAAGAAAAAAGGTGCATCATGTCTAATGCAATTATTAAATGTCTTAAATTCTCTGCAAATATTTGTAAAAGCAATAAAAACATGTTATTTAAAAGACAGCTTTCCAGCATGGACACCTACTTTAAGAAATTAAGATCTCTTTTTATGAATATAAAAGCTGAGTGAAGTCCTGCCATATGGCAGCAAGGCAACAGGGTCCTCGGTTTATAGATGCTATGAGCTAAATGCTGCTGAAGAAAGTAAGAGAGCAGTTAGTAGATAGGCATTTACAACGGTATGAATTGCTGACTCCCTCTAAGACATAAGGTTCAAAAAATTAATGGTAATACTGTAGTTGCAAAAGGAAGTCCAGTTGTTCTTCAGCAGTCTGCATCTGTGAAACCTAATACCTCTGGGGACTGAGATTTAATGTTCACAGGAGAAAATACAAAAGCAGGAGAAAAAAAGGAACGACTTCTGCTTGAGCAGAATAAACCTGCATCTACAAACAATTAACACTACATAATGAAGTAGTAAAGGAGCAAAAGAGATTTCTAATAAAAGACTAATAACAAATCCCATTACACCATGGTGTATTTTTTCCCTTGAAGCGTATTAGACTTTTAGCAAGGCTTCTGAATGAGATTTGGGTAGTTGCAAGCAAAGTCAGCTCAAATGCTTCAAGCTTAGCTGGAATTTCTTGCCTAACAGTTTGTGTAACTTGAAAGTTGCAGTTTTACAGGTGGGAGGGGTTGTTAACGCAAGTAATAGGCTTCACACAGAGTTTGGGTAATGTTTGTGTCACCATGGGATAATAGTCTCCTGTAGGCTAGGCACTGTAGGGTAATGTGCCACGATATGGTAAAATCCCTTAGCTAGAACAGACATGGTATTAAAATGTACTAGCTAAGCCTTGCTTTTGTGTTAACAGTTCTTCTGATTTCTCCTTATGAGGCCTGAAAATAAGTCCTCATATGAAATGGAGTTGATCAGAGAGAAGAATACAGAGTTTGTGTTCTGTCATTGCTAATACTGTGACTTTTTTAATTACAATGCCTTTCAAAATCACGTATTTTCACTTTTAAAAGAGAACATGTCTTGCAAGGGAAAGAAATCTGCATAGGGATCTGCACATGGATGTTTTTGCAGTTTACACATATGATTCCAGTGGAAGAGGGAATAAAAGTTTATTGAACAAAACCTTGACTCACAATACAGGTCATTTGAATTTCTTTAATGACAGTCTTCTTTGTACAGATTGTTACTATCTTAAAAGCTTATGCACAACTGACTTCTTGGAATTCATTTGTCTAAAAATGAACATTTATTACTGGAGTCAGGAGAAAAAAAAACCCAGATGCCCTGAGCCAACAATGAGTTCTGGGACAAAAGTGGTTAAACGTGAATTCTTAGAAGTGAAACTAATCTTGATGAAATTTCTAGTTGCCTTTTTAGAAATTCTTCTGAGTTTTAAAGAATGACTTAATTTGCTTAGCAGAAATTTGCAATCAATCTTTTCTTGCCACTGAATAAACAGATTCCACATGCGTAGTAATTTGCATATCCCAGCTAAAAATGTAATTCATTATTTTTAAGTCCATTTCATAATAACTATTTCAGGATTAATGTTACTAACTATTCTTTAGCTCTTTCAAAAGTGACCTTAGATAATCCTGCCTAAAAAGGTACAAAGCTAGCAGGTCTGTTCTGGAATAGGAAAGTTTCTTTCCCGAGTTCGGCAAGTAAGTCAGTCTGAGAGCTGGAACTGGAAATAAGAAATCTTGAGAAATAATTTTCATCTACTATCTCAAGCTTCGAGACTCAAGTAAATATTGCATATAATAAGACAGATTTTCATATTTTGCTATGTATGAAAACAGCACAGATATGAACAGGTATGAACTGTATAGTCTACATGCAGATTACCACTAAATCTGATAAAGATTTAAATTAGGTTTAATCAAAGTAGCATCCATAGCATATTTTACGTGGAGCTGCAAACACTGTCATCAATAACAGAGAGGAAGCCTCTTGAAAGTGAGTGTGACCGAGTCCATCTTAACTGCTGGATGGCATCTGCCACTGAACTGCCTTTCTCTTGACTGGGTTTTTCAGGGCTTCTCATAAACCACTGGCTTCCCCTTCCTGGTTTTGCTGTTCCAGGTTATTCTTGCGTTAACTTTTTCTCCCTTGTGTCTTTGGTCACTGTCACATTAAATAGATAAAATAGAGCATATAGGATTGATATGTTTTGTCCTTTGAGGTTTATCCCCATAACAATATTAGTCAAGTAAGCTTCTACAGTCTGTAATGTATCAATAGACACAGTATCATTTCTGCAAATACAATTAGTTAAGTGGTTATCACAGATATTCGCATTTGCAAAATTTTCTGGTAAAATGTTTCAGATTGTATCCTGGGATATGTATCCTGACTTTGCCGTGCGTGGCAAGACAGAGAAGTACAAATCACCTCTTTTCCTGTTTTTTTGTTTCAGGCGATGGGTAAGGCTCCTGTTTGGACGTGAATTCCCACTTCAGGACCTCCTGGTTGTCTGGGATGCTCTATTTGCTGACAGTATCACCCTGAATTTAGTTGACTACATTTTTGTAGCCATGTTGTTATATATCAGAGATGCCTGTAAGTATAAGAAATCTTTCAATCTTTTAAAAAAATGCAAACCTATTTTTCAAAGAAAAAGAGGATTTAAGAAATGCTGCATTTCATTGTGACTTTTTTAACATACTGAAAATCATTCCAAATGCTAGGAGAGGAGCCATTTATTATCAGATGCGGTCTGCTGTATATATGAAACAAATTGTATCTTGGAGTTAAATGCAGGTTTGTTTTCCGAGTAGTTCTGTGTTTTTATATAGAGTTGCAGATTTTATGTGCAGTAAAGTGATACAGGTATGTATAGAGCTCCACCTTCTGACCAAACTGATGAATTGAGTTATTTGACGCTGGAAATATTTATATCCAGTTCTGCTGTGAGAAATGTGAAAATGCACAAGACAATGAGTTATAATTTTCGAAGGTATATCTCAAAGTAAATGTAAATGCAGAGATAAGAATTACAAAATATGTTTATTATGTACAAAAGTGGCATCTTTAAAAAGTTATCATTTCATCTTATTTTAGAACACCTAAAATACGTGCAAAGAGGAATTCTTGTCAGTTAGTGACAACCAGTAAGTATGTTAATACGGGACAAACAAGAAATCACAAAAATGTGAAAAACCTTATATAATTGTGAATGGGGAAGGAACATCTGCAGTGATTGAGACATTTACTTCTGTTGCACCGTATTTTTCATAAAATTCTGTGTACAACTTTGCTGCAACAAAGAGTGCATTTTGCAGCAAGATGTATGTCTGTCATTAAATATATGAATTCCGTAGCATGCTGTTCAGAGTTAAATATATACAATCTGTAAGCTTTAGATTATAGCAGGGTCACATATTTGACACAATTTTGTATTCTAGGACACATAAAGTTTTCAACATCTGTGGTTCCTATTTTAGGGCCCAATCTTGAAAATATAATGTGGGTATACTTTACACGTACTGTCGTTCCACTGCCTGCCTTCATGTGTTTTTTTAATTACTTCTAAATAAACATGCAGCATATAGAACTACCTTACATCTCTCTCAAAGAAGTGGGCATTTAATTCAGTTTAGAGGTTTCAAAATTAATGCTGCTGTTTCAGGATGATCTAATTCCAGGTCATTATGTTCTGAAATTGAAATCTGGCTTGTTCATGTGCAGTAACCTGAAATAATTCTTAAATTTTTGGGATATATATGTAGTGCACATGCATGTAAAAATATTTCTTAGCAGCCGTTTTTTATTTTGTGTCATCATTTCCCTTTCAAAAAAATCCCAAACTTTAGAACTGTGTAAGCACCCTCTGTCTTTCTGGGAGGGAATGTTGTTCTGGGTTTCTTTTCTTTTACTTTGTGGTGCTCGTGTAGAAGTATCAGTATAAGGTAACTGAAAATGTGAGCTGAAAATGTGAGCTAAAAATGTGTTTTAGGCATCTGGGCATCTGTATGAAATCAGTCTCTTTTCTCTGAAATACCCAGGCTTAGTAAATAGAGTAGTAAATAGCTTTTAAGTGGAGTACATTTGCCCAAATGAGATGCAATGACGTCTCATCAGGACAGCTAATACTTATACTATACTGTATTTGCAATATGTAATATGTTTCTGCAATAAGTAACTTTTTGTTCTATAGTTGGACTTAGTTACTCTAAGCATAATAGAATGGTGAAACAAAATACCCAGTCATAAATACTGTAAAGTTCAATACATTTTCAAAGTCAAACTCAAACTATAATGATTCCCACAGTTCTTGCTTTGATACAGGAAAGCTTTTCTTCTATATCTGAAATAGAAAAGTTTTCCATTTTTCTTCATTATTTCATTGATGATATTTGAGCTTTAAATGGAGTTCAAAGTTCTGGGACAATATTTTTTAAAACATTTTCTAATAAATTAAGTTTCTAAAAGGTTCTCTTTATTTGGTGAAAGGAAATGTTAGCTCAAAACATGCAATGATGTTAAATAAATCGTCTGGAAATTTTCAGTTTGAAACGGTAGGAATAATAATAGAGCTCCTAACATACTATGTTCTAAAAATGTCAAATATAAGCAAGGATAATAATACAGTACTGAAAGTATTTGGAAATTTAAATTTAAATTTTTCAGATTCTTTTATACCAGCATATTTGAGGATGGGGGAGAAGTTGCTGGTTTAGGAATTGATGGATTTTTTTCCATGTTCTATTATTATGTTCTCAAGGACATGATTTTTAAAAGGTATTATTTCTGCTATATTTTTCATTTTATTTTTATTTTAGTTTTGAAATTGTCTGTTACTTAATATATTATTTGAAGAGAAGGGAGCATTTAGATGATTGATTATTGTTTATACATTTTAGAGATTACAGATACATAATCATGTAAACTGTTCTGATCAGTTTTACATCTGTATGCAAGCACAGCTTTATTCATGGAGTGATAATCCTCACAAGCCAAGTGTGGAATTGTGTACCAAAGTATCTGTGAGTTTTAATAAATTATCTTATGGTTTTCTTTGGAAAAAAATCATGTAAAACATCCTTTTTTAATATTTCAAATCAGAAGCATGAGTATGTTAGTTCTTCTTCACCAATATGGATGTATATGCAGTTGCTGATGAAATCAGAATGGAGGAGAGGGTGCAGTGCAAAAATGCATGTAATTTATATACTTCCCTTTCCTTCAAGCAGAACAAAAATGAAAAAACCTGTAAGACCTGTAAAACTAATGCCACTATTGCACCAGGAGCTAATTTTGACTGATCAGTGTTCAAATAAGTGTATTTTTATTGTGTTCTCACTTGAAGAATAGCTGTATTCACAATAGAAGTTAGATCCAGATGTGACTCTTACCAAGCCAATTAGTGAAGGAAAAGCACAGGTACACAAGCACCAAGCTTATTACAAGGCAGCTGGCCCTAGTGTAAGATATTTCACCACTGAATTTCACCACCATTCAGCTACTGCTGAGAGTGGATAAATTTCTATTGCACAGAATCTCCTTCCAGAAACTTTTTTTCCTATGATTGGTTCTTACAAATCCTTTTAAATCAGATAGACATATTCAGAGAAGGTGTCTTTGTTTTGGTTTACTGCTATTTTCTTTATAATTTTTAACAAAATTGCCACTCTGATGGATTATATTATACACTTTGTTCTGAAGATACAAAAATAATGGAGTTGTTTGGGTTGGAAGTCCAGTCTAGTCCAGTCCCATGCCGTGGGCAGCGACATTTCACTACGTCACTTGAAGATGGCTCAAAGCCCCATCCAACCTGACTTTGAACACTTTGAGGGATGAAACATCCACAACTTCTCGGGGCAACCTCTTCCAGTGCCTCACCACCCTCACCTTAAAGAATTTTTCCTTACGTCCAATTGAAATCTCCCTCTTTTAGTTTAAAACCATTACCCCTTGTCTCATCATAACAGGATCTACTAAAATGTTTCTCCCCATCTTTCTTATAAGCCCCCTCTAAGTACTGGAAGGCCACAATAAGGGCTCGCTGAAGCCTTCTCTTCTTCCTGCTGAACAGCCCCAACTCTCTCAGCCTTTCCTTACAGGAGAGGTGCTCCATCCCTCTGATCATTTTTGTGGCTTCTGGACTTGCTCCAGCAAGTCCATGTCCTTCTTGTACTGGAGGCCCCAGAGCTTCACACAGGACTGAAGGTGGGGTCTCAAGAGAGCAGAGGGTCAGAATAACCTCCCTGGACGTATGCTCCTTTTGATGCAGCCCAGGATCTTGTTGGCTTTGTGGGCTGCAGCACATGCTGCCAGCTCATGGGCAGCATACAGATCATTCTGAAATAAAGGGTACCAAGAGGTGTTTCAACGAAGAGATCCCTTTAACCCAAGGTTCCCCATCAAGTAGCACGCTGGCAACAATGTTCTTTTCTGTAGATTTCTATGGGAAAAGGGGACAGCTGAATATGTGGGGAAAACCTTAAATATAAAATAAATGTAAAAGTCAGCAGACCTTCCTTATTAAAGAGTGAAGGTTTTTTAACTTCCTTTGGATAGTAATGTTTCATTTTTAAGTTTATCTTTTAGGGATTAGAGGGGGCAAAGGTCGTTGCCCAACAATTTGATTTCCCCCTCCTCCATTATTTAATTGCTTCACTAGTATACATTTCAAAATATTAATAATTGGGGTAAATGTCTTGTGGTTGAAAATACATTTCTTTTGTCAGGACTCAAGTCGGCACCGCTAAAGTAAATTGGCTTTTTTAATATTTACTTTTCTCTGTATCTGTGAAACAGTAAAGAACTCTTCCAGGAAAAATAAAGAAAGAATAATTTTAATCCATTTTACATTGCAGAATAAAACACATATTGATCTGTTTGCAATAGAAATGTGTTCGTCTTACTACCTATTGTTTATTAAAGTATTTAGAATTTAGTATCAATTTTCAGTATTTTTATTTCTTTGGTCAAAAGTCATCATGGTCATAACTGCAGTACAGTATCTTAAATTTGATTTACGTATGAGAATTTGATTGGGTATGTACGATGTGGTGCTAGTATTATACTCCTCTGAAAGAACTCTGACGGAGACCATTGTATTGTGTTCATTATGCCAGCTTTGTGACTTCAAGAAGAAAAAACTCGTACCTGGATATGAACAAGAAAAACAAAGGGTAGGGAAAGGAACAGGCAGAACAGATAAAGAATGAGTAGGATAAGTGAGTGCTTTACAAATGAAAGCAGATGTATGAAATTACAAGCTGTCGGATCAGCAACGGAAATGAAGATGATAAAGTGGTTCCCTACACAGATTATAATTATTCATTTTGCCCAGTCCTGCATCTTTTCCCCATAATCCTCTTGTTGAGGGAAAAAAGGTACAGGAGGATATGAGGCTTATTCGCATGAAAGAAAAAAGTAAAATGTTTAAATCTTTCTGTCCACAAAACAGTCCTTTGTATTGCCGTTTATTGATTCAAAATAATTTTGTATTTGGAGTGATCCTTTCTGGTGGAGAGGCCTGATTAATTGAAAGTGTTTGCTACTACAGCTGAAGTTATCAGAATAGTAAAGGTTGTTCAAAATTTATTTACAATTGCTATTGTTGGAGGCTGCCTTTACGTTGCAGAGTGCAAGCATCATTAGCAGGCATTGCTTTGACAGCTGTGGCAGATGGATTGCCTGGATTTAGATGGTGCAAAAGAAATGAAGTAGCTTACATAGACCTGCCTGAAAAGATTTCTTTAATAATTGCACTCATAATTAGATTGATTTGGGGAAAAAAAAAAAAAAAAAGAAGAAAGAAAAGGAAGGCAATGACAAGCAAAGAACCATAGAGTGTACTACATAGATTCAGGTAAAATCAAATAGAACTGCAACTAAATTATAAACTTTAGCGAAACATGCTGAAAATTTCCTGAAAGAGAAAAAAATCAAATGTACGTAATGTAAGTTAATGGTATATTACATTTTTAAATATTTATGAAATGAAAATCTAGTCTTTTTCCTGAACATTTCATGTATAGTTTTTGATTTATAAGCAAGGAGTTCATGAGTTCATTTTACATATGTGTATATACATGTATGTGGGCATGTATACATATATATACATAAGAACAACATAAAAGATACTGCGGCAAAGAATTGTCAGTGGGGGAAAGTTTCTGTAAAAGCAAGACCAAAGGTAAAATTTATCTCACAAATTATTATACTTAAATATCTGCCTGCAGGTGAGTGTCTGAAAATTCAATGTCATTTCAGAGTGTCGAACTGGTTCTTCAGGCTTCACTGACAGTATTGCCCTGACCTCTGCTGACTCAGGCAGGCTTTGGGTGCACAGCTACAGAGATCTAAATTTAGGTGTCTAAATCTAGAGCTAACATAAATGTCTATGACATAAAGTCAGTGATAGCTTTAGCATTGCCCTTAATGATACTGGACAAAGGGTAGTCATGAAGCTTGATTATGCAATATATGGGCACTTATATATTGAACACTGCTTTGAGTTCTAAGAGACTTAATGTGGAAAAAGACAGCTGAATCTGAATTGTAATGAATCAACTGGAAAAGGTATTGGTTTGGAATATCAGAATAAGATACTAATATTTCACTAATATGTCACTTTTCTCCTTTTCTCTCTCTCTCTCTCTCTCTTTATTTGCATTGTAGTGATTTCAAGTAATTATCAGACCTGTTTGGGACTTCTGATGCATTATCCACCTATTGGAGATGTTCACTCCCTTATCCTAAGAGCACTTTTTCTCCGAGATCCAAAGGTGAGATGCTCACTTTGTAAATATAGCAAATAAATCTCTGTAATAAAATGTTTTAAATAGTATGAAGTTAATGACAACCTGCATTTTGGGGACTATGTTGTATTTTCAAGTTTCTTCTTCCCTGGTCAGAAGATCAAGAGTTGGTAACTAAGAGTAGAAACAAGTTCCTTTACTCTTCAAAGAATTCTATTATACTGCTTTGATAAAGTTATCCAGGAGCTCTCATAACTGCATATTTTTACATTCTTTAGAATAACTTTGCTTGGTATTCTGCACAGACACCAAGTATACTTTTGAGGGAAACAGGTTTTATATACTAATCTTGTAAGCTATATAAGAAATTGTTATGCAATTTCGTCTGTAAGACCTTTTTCTTGGGATTTCTGCAGATTAATCACTGTTAATTCTTGAAGCACTACCTCTGCCCAGTATATAATAGTGATGTGATGGTTTTCAATTAAAAATAAGAGACTGCTTTTACAGCCTGAAAAGATCCACTTGAATAAAATGTATACATTCATAAATTTTATGTTACATATTACTAGCATGCAGTTTCTGATATACTCATCTATACTAAAAGAAAGCAGACCTCTTTATTTCAGAATGGCATGTGCATATGTGTGATTATAATATACAGCAGATATCCACCATACAGTGGATAAAGTGTCTGAGATGAAACTGTATACCTTTATCTTTGCAGTACTGAGATCTTTGGCAGATAGTAGAATTTGTGCTGCTGGTTTTGAACTGTCTGTGTGCGTGTCCCATTAGTAGGCTGCCAGTGTAAAGTCTGATTTCCCTCATCTTGATGCACGTCACCTTTGTAAGTGAAAAATTCATCACTTCTGCTCTGTGACTGCCTTCTGCAAAATTTCATTCAGTACCAATGTTTACACTTTTATGGATTAAGAAAAAAATTGTCTCTTTGTTTCTGTATCAGTTTTTTGCAGAAATCTGCATCCTTACAGCTGCTTTCTTCATTCCTCTCGGCACAAAGGTTTCTTTCATGATGAGAAGTAAAATATATCATCTTTTCAGTATGTAAGAAAGTTTGTAATGTTAGATCTCAGGAATCTTTCTTAAGATTTCAGCATCAGTCTGTGAAATCAGACTACCCAGTGTTTGTTTATCTACTGTCTTAGCAAAACGAGATAGAAATATTTTTTAGAGGGAAGATGCAGAGGGAGGAAAATTGTGCTAAGATATCAAACTAGATCCAGTACGTAATCTGTCATTTATTTAAAGAGTATGTTAAGAGATAGAATAATTAATAATTATTCAGCTCTCCTCCACAGCATCCTAGGTGGTGTACAAGATACCCTACCACCTAAAGGGGGCAAAAATGAACCACTGACTTCCCGCAGAAGAAGCTTAATTACTATTCTGCTCCTTATGATCATGTCTTCAACAGAATGAAGTTACCAGGTTCATTAAGGCCTCGATGTCCAATTAATTAGCACTCTTAGGTATACCTTGAACACCTTTTGGAATATAGTGGATGTAGTTCCTACCATGTCTTTCAGGTGGTGAATAACTACTTAAAGATTTTTCACACCAAGACTTCTAGTTGGTTTGTCAATTTAAATATGGTTAATTACAATTTTCCCTCATTTCTGAGATGTAGTTATCTGCTTGGAAAATACTCTGAATGTTAGGAAGCTGGAATTTCCAGAGAATGAAGAGCCCTATGGGACTTCCAGCCACCTCTCATTTTATGTTGTACTTTTGGGTTGAGACTGCATAAACAGATCTGGACTTCTTACAGTGTAAGGAAGTTAAACCATTCTAAAGGATCACTCTAAAAAAAAAAAAAATAGAAATAGCTCCTGATCTGAGAAAAAAATGTGTTTTCAATGCTATGACTGGAGTACCTGTTTCTTATCTTTCCATAGGTATGATTTTAAGTTTCACTTATGTGTCATATGTTGGTTCAATCCAAAGTTGTTACTGAAATGGAAATATCATTATTCTGTGAGACCTACACATAGAAAATTTCCAAGTCTGTCAAAAATTTTTATTGCATGTAATGAAAGGAATCAGTCTTTACTCAACAAGACATTATGGGTGCTGTAGTACTCTAAAATCAGTAGACAGATTATATACCAGCATACGTGGGAAAATTCCAATACCTGTTTTTTTGCTATCTGCATAACGATAATTCAGTTTGCATTTATTCCGTGAGCAGATAAAAGGAGATTGGAAGAGAAGACAAGATTTTAGTCAGTAGTGTAACTTGTAAGTGATGATTAACAAATTCAGTGCCTAATGATTTTTCTTCCCCTTTTGATGTTTTCCTGTGTATTGCTCCAACACCAGCTTCTAGTTTCTAATGGGAAATTCCATTTGGTTCAATGCAATTTAGATCTCATGACCCAGAGCTGAGTTGTTCTGCGTGGCATTTCTTGCAAGATTTCTCTTGGGGTTTAATATATGAATTTGGGGAAGTCTTCTGTGGGAGACTGTTGCATGGTCCAGTGTCTTATTTCATTGTTTGTTGAACATAGCAAGAATATTTAGTATTGGTCTAAATATCTGGGAGAGACTTGCTCTCTGACTCTCGGAGCAGCTTTCCAGCCGCTCTTCCCCAAGCCTATAGTTTTCCATGGAGTTGTCATCGCCCAAATGCAGGACCCGGCACTTTGCTTTGTTGAACCTCATACCACTGGTCACAGCCCAAAGATATGGACAAACAGGAATCTGCCTCTTGCAGGTTTGTTAATATATGTTGTCTTTGGAGTTAATTTTGCAGCTAGATAAATCCCTAATACTCTCACTGAGGGGAAGTTGTGGGGTATTTGAACTAAGAAAGGTTGGTGATATGTACATAAAACTGAAAAGTTCTTGAGGAACAATCCTGTCATAAATAGTGAAGTAGTTAAAATGGACCTGATACAGCCATTCAACCTGTAACTTCTAATTCTGGAGATAATCTGTGTTTGCATGGTCTGACATAACAGGTATCTTCTTACCGTTCTGATTTGGCTTGTAGACTATCAGGAGAGTTAAACTTTGCCTTGATGAACGTGTCACATCTTGTTTGCTTCTTTTCACTGCAGTCATCATCAGGAGAGCAACCTAAATGACAAATGAAAGCTATACTTAAAAGATGGTGGGTTTGGGTTGGTTTTTTTTTCAAAAGATGGACAATTTAGTGACCTTTTGTGGAATCAAACTTAGGAGAAGCCTTAGCATTGTCCAGTAATAACAGTAATATGAAAAATAATTAGTGCTTGCCATTTATCTCATGCATGGAGCAGCTCTGCTTTTCACTTTGTGAACCCCAGCTGGCTGTTGGGACGATAGGATGTTTTAGATACCACATCTTTGATATATTCCAGCACTACAAAAGAGAAATACATATCTCCCTAATAGACGAAAACAAGTTAATGCACCTGTCCCTGAAAGGGGGCCTGAGAGGTACTAGTTTTACAGGCATGAGAATGGATCAATGCAGAATAATTTGAGTATCAGCCTTTTCTGCATTTGGCTAACCTTTTGTTCTTAGGGTAATGTGGAATGAAAAGCTCAAACCAGTGATGTCTTTGCGTAGGATGATAAAGCTAACCTGCTTAGCAGAGTATTTGTTTCATATTTCTAATCTTTGAACAGATAGTTACCTCAATTTTACTTATATGAAAGTAACTTCTATGCACTTACAGTCCTTCGTAGAACTTCCTGTGGAAGAATGGGCTATTGAAAGTATGTATGTGTGAAATGAGAAAATAGGGAAAGGGGTTTTTTGTGTGTATCCTTTGTGTGTATCCAGAAGCCTTTACTGAAGGTGTGTCTCTGTGCATTTAATATCCCATGAGTGGCCAATTTTCTTCTTTTTTTTTTCCTTATCAAGACCATTGAGCACTGTTAATTTTCAAAGCAAAGGCTGCAAAATTAAGAAGTAGAGATACAGAGATAGGGCAGTGGAAAAATATAAAGTGATTAAAAAACATAGTTCTAACTAGAGTTGTTCAAATAAAAAAAAAATTAAAAAACCCAATTAGAAACAAAAGTCATAGAAAATGTGAACATATTGTGTTCCTTAAATAACCAGATGTTCTTTCCTTCCTGAAGGCAACCAGGGCTAGGAATAAAAGGTTTAAAACTATTGTTTTAAGTTAACTGTGAATTTTGCAAATCTGTTTTCACCCTTTAGCAAATAAAATTCTAATACAGCAACATAAGCAATGTAATTTTCATCTTTGGGTGTTCTTCTTTGTATGTTGTTCTGTGTCGATGTGTTAACCTTATCATAGTGACTTATTAGAAAACTAAAGCACTACATAGAACATTACAGTTTCACATTGCATACTAAGAACCTGACAAGCGTCCTTTGTCTGAAAGCTTACTGTATTTATTCCCAATATTTTTGTAAAATAAGTTTGCTTTCAGATACTTTAATGTTATGAGTTACCGTACTCATTGAGCAAGCTATTTAGAAGACAGCTTTATCATAAGCCATTGATTCAAAAAAAGAAAAAAGTTGTTGTGCTTGGTTGATGGGAATTAATTTGTTATCCTAATAATATTCTAGTTACTGCTGCTGATATTTTTTCAACGTTGTATTTTAAGCTATTTGCTGACATTGAGAGGGACCGTATAATAATATTAAATTCTAACTAAATCCTTGATGAAGCCTACATGACATTTCACAGAAGTTGTATTAGTTTGTCATGAATGAAATTACAGGCACTGCCAGAAAACTTAAGCAATAATATCTGGTCATGATTACTCATATAACGATTAGTCGGAGAAATCTGTATTCCAGCTTTTAACACTTTTCATAATCTGAGCAATGAGTGACAGGGGGAAAACACATTACTGAGATTTTGAACTGAACTCTTTGTACATTTATTTTCAGCTGAATTTTCTTCTTAAGTAGCTGCCACCATCTCAGAGTTTTCTCCAAGCTAGTTTCATGTGCCTGAAAGGCTGTTGAGTTTCACTTTCTTCTTCTTCAGATAAATTCTTTTCTATACACTCATTAACTGAGGTGCCGCTGCAGAGCTGCAACTGTCCTTTGAAAGCTGCCGTTATGTCAGGATTGTTTGTTTTGCTGTTTGTGGCAGGAGAAAAGCAGGTTTGGGGTTGTTTTGTTTGTTTGTTAGCATTGTGTGTGCAATCTGGCATTAATTACCTCTCTTTAATGACCAGATTGCAGCCAATCAGAAGTTGGGATCTGGCACTGTTTGGGCATTAGGAGCTCATTAATTTGTACCTACACACAGAGGTACTGCTGGGGTGTGGAGCCCATTTTGTTAGAGGGGTACCAAAAAGGGGGAGGGGGGCTCTGAACAAATGTTTGTTTTTCTCCGACAATTTTTTGATCATGAAAAATGGGACTGATAATTCGGGAGATTTGCAATAATACATTAGGGGTTTTAGCTGTACGAAAAGCATCAGGAAGCTGGGATAATGAATATCCCAGTGCAGTACGAGCTGGCGGTACGGGTAAGGTCACATACACTTTAACTGAGAGTTGCCTTGACAAGGGATATGACTGATAAAGGAAACAAGGTTTTCCAGAAAAGATAAGTACATGTTTATTCATCTGGGAGAGGAGGAATTAGGAGAAACAGAAAAAATAAATGTATTTATTTTCAATGATTCAACTTCTGTTTGCCTCGATTTCTGAAAGTTTAAAATCCTGGATCCTTAATGCAACGTAGATTTTTATGAAGAAAAACATGTCAGGATCTTCAAATCAACCTTTGGTTTTATAACCACATTCAATTCCTTGTAACGAGCCCAAGCATTTTAAAGGTCTAACTTCCCATTTGCAAATGCAATAAGGTTAGATGTAAACACCTCACTTTGAATACATCGATGTTGTTTTCTGTAACTGCATGCTAAGCTTTTAAATGTGGGCCTGTACAACTAAGAACTGAACATATTTTACATGAAAAAGACATGATATTAACTTGTTCTTTGTTTACATTCGTGTTCTTAAAATCAGTTACTTTTGCTTTCCATGCTTTGTTCTAACAATTCTTGTTTTAAATATTTGGTTATTGTGTTTCATTAATAGAATAAGGTATGACAGGCAGCTATGAGTTTAATGATAAATTACTTGGAATAACCATGTTGCCATAGTATCACATAAAAATAGTAAGTGTACCATGAATTTAAAATCCTCTTAATTTTTGTACATTTGTTTCAAAACCTTCATTCCCAGTGCACCTATTCATTTTAAAATATAAAAAGGCTGGTGGTCAGTACTCACAATATAATAACTTTGTTGTCTCAAAGTTCATTGCAGTCTCCCTTGATATGTTAACTATTCAATTGACACATCATAAAATAGTCATCTTCTTGAAAGTATCCTGTACATCACAAATAATATTTTCAGGAAAAAATCTTGGAGAGTGGTTGATTACTCATCTAGTCAAAGCTTTTCAAATGAGAAATCTTTCAAAGTCTTTCTCGTTCCTCAGTATCGTATGTAACACAATAGTCATCACTTGAAGGAGAACACTGATCTCTTAGATTGCCAACGACGATGCAGTTTGCGGTATTGCCCTCTCTTTAGTGTTGTATGCACAGGGCAGTCATTTGGGTTAAGAACCCACAAATATTGATTCAGTCTAAGTTAAGCACCTATTACATTTAAATAAGTAGGAAAATGGTGGGAAATAATACAGAATAAAGCAAAGCTTCCTGAATAGGGACACCTCTCATAGTTAAGACAAAGCTGTGCCACAGGTAAGATGGTGCAGAAACTAAGGAGTTGTCCCGGATCTATCTAGGGCTGGATGGGATGGTGCTGCAGTCTGCGCCTGACAGTGAAAGCAGAGCCCAGCCAGGAGGGTAAGCTGACTCCATTGTTCTCATTGCTAGTCTTGGGTGACCCAGCAGGAGAGCTGCTGGCCTTGAGGGTGGTGAGGAGTTGGTGGCATGGCTGGTGATTTCTGGGCGAATGGAGTAGTACAGAGCCTGTCAGAGGAGATGGCTGAAGGCAAGTTAGGAATAATAGTGTCTACTTCTGACTAATACTAAAATAAGTAAGTAATAGTGTTGTATAGAACAGCAAGTAACGTGCATTATTCAATATATAATCAAGGCAATTACTTGATGATGTCGTTGGGCTGATTGCAAACACAAGGGGGGGGAAAAAAAGGTGTTTCCATTTTTTAATCTTATCTGAAGATTTCATACTTATGCTTTTTATCAGCTTGTCTTCCCCATTAATTAGAAGGCATGAGACAATGTCACAGACAGGCCAGAGAGAGAACTGGGAAAGACTGAGAATAGAAAAGGAATTCATAAGCTCTGCCATGTTAAGGGCAAGTACTTTAAAGAGGTAAGATAGAAGACAAAGTTTTCTTTGGAAACCAAAACTTTAAACTGTTCTTTCTATTTGAGCAAATTGATATCGTTGATAGGAAAGTAAAAGTAATTCTGATTGTACTTGATGCTAAAGCAAGAAGCTGGAGCACTTTAAGCTCTTAATTACTTCAGCTACCAATAAAACTTATTGCTTGTGAATTTCTTGGGGCTGTTTCTTTCAAATGATTTGTTTACTTCTGTTTAGAAGTCATCTAAAGCTACTGACCCTCTCCTAAAGAGTAATGATGTTATTTATAAAATTACACTAATAAAATGTATTTTAACCATGTTAGCATGAGGTGATTATGGTTCTTCTTATGTGCAACCTGACAATTCAATTAATCACTTCTAGTTTGCAAGGTAGTTTATCAAAAGGAAGCACTTAAAGCACTTTGATTCTACCTAATCAAAAGTTCTCTGTATAATAATTTATTTATTTGACTAAAATTTGCAAAACACAAACTGTGAGTTATATAAAAATAGATTCATAACTCTTCAATAGTGTATGAAAGATTAGCTACGTAATCATATGCCATTTATTATGATGGAGTTTCAGTTCAGTCTCTTCTGATATAAATGTAGATATACTGATGATGTATTGACTTATTTATAGTAAATATTAATATATTAATTCTATACAAAGCTATTGGAGTACATTTGTATTGGGAAACACTTCTCTGAAAGAGCAAACTATTTTCAAGTAGGAGTGAGAATAGCAGATTTTATCCTTTGCTGTAACTTTTTATGGGAAATATTCTTCTAGGTTTGGAGATTTGATGTCTTTGTCCTTTGTCTTTTTAAAGAAGCAGTAGTGATCAAAATGGCTCTAATTATTGAAACCTCAAAATGAAAGCTGTTGCTTGTCTTGCAGCACCAGGACTTTGACTGTTTTCTGTGGTTTAGGGGAAAAGACTTCGACATCATGCTCCTTTTGCTGCAGTGTGTGCATGGGGCTCTTTGAAAGATCCTTTTTCATTCCCTTAGGGACCTTTTTGAATTGTTTTGCGTAGCACATTACACACGGATCATAAATCAATCTGGGGTTTTTTCCATGTAGCAGAAATAACCAAATAGCATCTTCGAATGTTCTTATTTTCCCTGATAGGTGAGATTTGTGTACAAGCATGTATCTGAGAAGATATAACGCTGTAAGTGTGGTTTTAAGGGTTTATGCAGGTTGTCCAAAACGAGTGCCAATAAAACCATAATGTGGTAGCTTTTCTGTACATAAAGATGTCATATTTTAAATCTCATAATTTGAAGCATTCCAGGGTTTAAAGCAAGGCTTGCTGTGAGTTCCCTTCAAAAGCCTGGGTCCGTCCTTCACAATGTTGTAAAACTCCTGTTTCTAACCGTGAGGGGCTGCAAGATGCCAGAGCATAAATCTGTCTTGGGGTAGGGCTGAACACTGTCAGATTTATACCTCACTATTTAGTTAATTTACTTCTGAAAACTAAGGGTTCAGCTGAAAAATAGGCAGCTAAGTTAAGAGGCAGATTTAAAAGGTACTTAAGCAATCCTGTTGATGCAAGATGGGGATTTTACGCAGGTTATGAACTTGAACGTTGGCAAGTCGGAGTCTTTTTGTCTGGGATATCAATAAAAGCTGATCTGGTAGGATTCGATCTACCTGTTAGAATGCAATGCGCTATAAAACTATAAATAAAATTTAAGAAAAGGCTTCCCAGTAGGTTAGGACAAGAAGCCAAAATATGCAACTAGAAATTTCTTTCAGTCGAATCACTGGAGCATTTTTAAATCTCTCTTGTCATTTTTTTCACTTCTTCATCTCTTGTCATAGAATGCCCATGTGAGAGAAGGCTTGTGTGTATGAAGTTAAAAACAGACCATAACACATGGTATTTAAAATATCTTCCTGGTATCTGAAATTTCTAGTTGCCAGGGGAATGGAGGGTTGTCACGTAACAAAACTGGAGATATTTTATTTCAGCTTGATCGGAGTTCAGGGGTTTCTTCCTGCCTTGACCCAGTTAACTGAATTTTCTTTCCTTTGCAGTTTTTTCCTGGGAATTTTTGTCATTTCAAGGAGAAAAAAAAAAAAAAAATAGAAAAGGAGAAGCAAGAAAGCACTCCCTGGTTTTCTTTAGAAACAATTAAATATGATCATTCTTCATGCTTTTATTGCATTATAAATAACAAGCTCTGCAGTTGAGACCCATAGCATCTTTATGAAAAATGTAAACAGGAAGCATTATTCCCAGTTTGAAGTTCAGGAAGTTCTTTATTAGGATACTCTTTATGTTGTGCTGCTTTCATACGTAGAGTTGATAGATGCAGATATTGGCCTTGATGCTGTTGGCCTTGAACCACTTTTGAACTGGCAGTAGTGCATTATGTCCTCTAATGTCTCACTGAGTTTCTTTTCTTTTTAGTAAGTATTTAAGTCAGTGGTTCGAAGGTGGATGGAATAACTTTTGTGCTCCAGTGTGTTGCTTGTTCTACAGAAGGTATAACTAGGGAGGAGGAAGATGAGGAGGTGAAAGGAAAGTTTTGTTTGGGGAATGGCATTTCCTTTGAGTGCTGTAGGGTTTGGAGTGGGTTGGTTGTTTAGTATACAAAATATTGTGGTATGTTTATGTAATGTTAAGCCATTGCTTATACTGTGTAAGTCTAGTCATAGAGTGCAGACAGCTGCTTTCATGGATACCTGACAGGAAAATAAAAAGAGGGAAGGTAAAATTCTCTGTACAGCTAGGCCGTTAGGTAATCATTAGTATGCACTTCATAGTAATTATTAGTACCTAATAGAAAACTGCTGCCAAACTGCGCAAACTGTGTTCCTGATCCACACCTCAGCTGCTACGTTTCAGCTCTATTCCCAGTCCAGATTTTTGTCATGTTTGTATCATATTTATTGAAGAAAGAATCATAGGTGATAACAGAAGGAAAAGCCAAAACCTTTGCTGACAACCCCAGTCATTACTGAATATAGGGTCATATGCTCCTCCAACTTTTGTTAGAAACAAATGAAAGGAAAAAAATTAGGAATTCAATACAAAAATGTCTAAGGCTGTATGAGAAATATGAAAGAAAGCAACAAACCAATATTGCCCTGTCAGCTAAGGAGGGAAAAAAAGGAGCAAACTGTTCCTTAAAAATATTTTCATAAAAAGAACAACACTGCACCATTATCCTTCTCTTATATATAAAAATGTTTAGTTCAGTCTGTTCTTTGGTTCAGGCTTAAAATATTAATTTTTAGGAAAAAAAAATTGTATTTGGCAACATTTGTTTAATATAAAGAAAAAAGTGGTTTTAAAAAATCCCATTTGGCTCTAGTGAGATTATTATTTTGGTAAGCTTATTGCTGCATGTATGTAGAATTCACTGCTGCTGTTTTGTTTGTTTTTTCTCTGTTGCATTTAGGTTATCTAGTTTCAGATACAATCTATTAAGTGGAGTTTTTTTCAGTAGCTGAGGTTTTCCCACCTGTCTACCCTAAAACACCTGCAACATATGTTTGTGTAACCCTGCAATGCTTTGTGGTTTGGGCCTTGAGAAATTCCCCCAGAGCTTTTTGCTTATAAACAGCTGAGCAATTCATTTCTCTAATGACGAGTGCTTTTCCCTTGGCATTGAGGCAATAGCGCGTTCGCTAAAATAAGTCTCATTTTTTCTTCAGACATATTGAAATTCTTTTTTCATTGTTGTCTCTTATTCTGAGCCTTCAGACTTTGTGCAAAATTGTATTTGATTTTTTTTTCCCTGTTAATAATACTGAAGAGGGAAGTGAGGAACTACCTCAGCAAAGGAGAAGAAAGAGTGTTGTAGAGATTCTTCCACTTGCATCTGCATGTTAGCTTTTACAAATAATGTGTATTGAGATGGTGAAACGTAACATTACGTTGCAGTAACTGGTTTTCCTAATATGTTGTAGAACAGTCTGCCTGTGACTTCTGTCATGCACAAGCATGCTTTGCTATATCCTATCTATTCTGTGGGTAAAGTAATGCGGTATGTCTCCAGAGACCAGGGAGGAAAAGGGTTATACTAGGGAATTTGAGTGCATAGAATACGATCCTTAGCTGTTGGGAATTGCTTTTCAGCAGTTTATGCAAGTTTAGGGAATCTTTTCTGCATTGGATGTGATACTGACTATAGCCTCAGCCACCTGCCTAGGATGAGAACAGGCATGGATCCCCTCTGTGACCGTGGAGGTGAATAAAGCCAAATAGAAAGCCCTCAAGAGCCTTCTGCCAGCCACAGGAACTGGAGTGAGTCAGTCTGGTGGTGACTGAGAACAAAAGGAGGACAGGGGTTAGGACTTAAGCAGGCAGATGATGAGGTGGCATCTTTTAGGCAGAGTCAGAAGCAGGAGAATCTCAGAGATACCTGAAACATTTTGAGGCATCTCTTCCCTCTGGGCAAGACTAATATATTTTGAAGAGAAAAAGTCCAAAATCACATCAATTTCTGTGTGTTTCTGTATCTCAATTTCTTACACTATCCTTCTAAAAGTATAAATTGGGCATTTTCTACCAGTTGAAACTAAGATTGCTGTAGTTAGAAATTAAGATTAGAAGAATGATAAAACCAGTAGACTGCTCCTACAAAATGGGTGTGATAAAAATGGATTTCTAGTACGGGTGCAGGCAGCTTTTCTCTGTGATTTCTGCACTGTCTTTCCTTAGAAGGGGAAAACCATAAATATGTTAATCTGTATAATGCCCTTACACAATTTCTTTAGGGGATTCAACAAACCACTAATTGGAAGGGTTGATTTCACTCTCATTTTAACATTATCCTTTTAAGAACAAATATTTTATCTGAGGTACTTAGTCAGAACACAAATTGAAAAAAAAAGGAAAAACTTTACTTGCTTAAGCAATTAAAAATATAAATAGGGCCATTCTCAATTGCACTATGTAGGAAAAAAATGTGGTTACTGTGAATATTTTAATCAACAGAGCTATGTTTTGCTGTAAATTGTTTAGCTTTCAGTCCTAATACATTGAATATAATAGGGCACAGCTCAAATTGCGTGCTTACAGAGGGGAATGAGTTTAAATTCATAAGGAAGAGACTTTGTAATTGTGTAGGTTTTCATTTCTGCTTCTTACATTTCACCAACTGAAATTGTTAAAAAGAATATAAATTTAAAGGACCATCACAATGACATAAAGATCACAATCTTCATAAAATCATATTTTTTGCTGTCTGAATTTGAGTTTTCAGAAGTAGTTAAAATTTCTGTGGTGATACTTCACAGATGCTTGTCTGATAACATATACCTCAGGTTGGGTGTTTTTGAATAATGAAATCTTCCAAAAGGATTTCTGTGTTGTGTTAGAAAAGGAGCTGCAGCAGAAACCCTTGGTATTTACCGTCTTGCATTTCTAATGTTTTTTCAACAGCATTTTTTCTGAGGGCTTTTTCTTTCACTGCATGTAATAGTACTTTAAACTGCTTCTTCCTTTGATACCTTTAAAACCTCACAGGAATTTAAATAGGCCCCTGTGAAAGTAATGCTTGAGCCTCATTCGATATGTTCGAGTTAGATCATTATTCCTATTAATGCCTTTAAGTGCTTAGATAGTAGATCAGCCTTTTGTGTCTTGAATTGCTTGTCATTTCTGCATAAATATGCTTCAATATGTTCCATGTGATTTTTTTTTTTATTTTATTTTTTATTTATTCAGAAGCAGTGCATGTTCATCTTTTTTATTTATTGGGTGGTGGAAAAAGAAATTTTGATGGTTTTGCTAAGTTTGAATGTATCCTGAGTTACTAGAAACTAATTGCAAAAATCAGCTAGTATCTGTTTTCATGAATTTCTCAGAGGACTTGTCTTATGACTAAGAAGTGCCTGTTCTTTTAACCATCTCTTACACCTTGTTGAAATGGTCATCAAAACATATAAAGAAAAAAGTTATTTAATTCTTGGGAGAAAAGTTACACTGTTTGATTACTCTCATAGTAGTTGTGGAACCATCAGTTATCCTCATCACATCGGTCTGGATTTGATTATCATAGAAATGCATTGAATTACCAAACTAGAGCAATAGTAACAAAAGCTGATTCATTGTTATTGCTGTCAGTTGATGAGGACTGACTTACAAGCCATGTGAATGGGCAGAGTTATGCAAATATTGTTCTTATAACAGGAGAATTAAAACATAGGGCAGCCATTGCAATGTGGGTGGTAGGATAGATAAGGATTTTTTTAATGCCTGTCTAATAGCTTTTAGTTGTTTCATTTTTTAATGAACATTACAAACAGGATATACTTTAAAAATGTTTGATGTATTTCCAAAGAAAGAAAATGAGACATTTCATACAAGATTATGTCTGACTGCAGGAAATGAACTGGAAATTCCCAGCCTTAACTTTGACCCCAGAAATCATCCTGGCCTTTGATATCTACTACCTCTTTAAATTGTCTTCTCTCCTTTTGTGCACATGCAATATTTTGGTCTTTCAAAATGCAACTCCTTATCTTCCTCCAAAAATAAGGTTTCCAAGGAAGGAGGGCTATCTGCTCTTATGTGGAAAATGAGAGGATAAGACTGTGGATGCTCAAGTCTATAATGAAATCTGGAGGGCAAATATATGATATGTGAAGCTGAAACAGCTGAAGTCTGACTCCATCAAAAATATAATATACTCTCATTTGTGAATGACTGTTTCAAAAAGCTCATTGTGTACTTGATTGAAACTATATTTACTACTAGCAGGAATTAAGAAGGCAGAGCAGAACCTGAGGTAATATACACCTTTAAAGCAAATACTTGGAAGGTATTTAGAACTGGTTTATACAATATATCTGATTATTATGCAGAAATTTACCAATTTTTTTTTTCTTTCACACTAGAAATCATTCCTTTAAGCTGTTTCTCTTCCAGTTTTTGTATATGTGAATATATGTATGTGTGTGTATGTGTATGTGTGTATATATACCTCTCTGTTACTTTGGTTTCATCTGTATGGAAAGTTTTTTACTTACAGATATTTACTTTCCCCTCCAAATAGCATCCGTCAGGATGCATTCGTTCAATCAAGAGATTTTATGCATATACTTTGGCCTAAACTTAATGTTCAGCGGATAATTAGATCTGGAAAGGATGATTTCAGAACTACTGAGGGTTTCAGTGAAATAGTTTCATTATGGCAGAGGTAGAGGCTAACAAGTGGGTTCTGGCTTCAATATTAATTATATGCGTTTCATTGTAGCAGAACTTACTTGTAGTCTCAGTTTTGCCTAGAGTGAAACTTGGTGAGAAAAAAGGCTCCGTGTGCCATCTAGTGGCAGTGTGCAGGTTGTATCACGAAGTTTAATTCTTTGCTTAACCAAGGCGTTGCTAGTGATACATTCAGTTCAAAATGTTAGCTGTAGTTTCTCCTTACTAGTACTATTTTCTTTCAAAATAGCACTTTAGCTTGGAGTTAGTAAAATTCTACAGCTGGCCTAAAGGAAGAAATTAGATCAGTATCTGAATTTGTCCAAAAATTATTGATTTAATTAGAAATGTTACCAGTACAGCCTCAACCTCATTGCTGTGTGAAAGAACACTACTTCCTGTGAGCATGGAATGGACTTACTGGTACCGCTTAGTATTATTTGAAGTATTTTAAGTCGTCACTTATATCTAACTGGTGTTACTGCCTTGAGAAACCAAGATCTTTAAATTTCTACATTTCTGATCTTCATTAATGACTGTATCTCTCATGTTTTCTTTAAATCTCTCAGAAAATTCCAATAAGGTATTCTTTTTAAATTTTTTAATTTATTTTTTCCCTTAGAGAAATCCAAGACCAGTGACTCATCAATTCCAACAGAATTTAGATTATTACAAAGCACGTGGAGCAGACTTGATGAACAAAACCCGGTAAGCTACTTCTGAATGGGTTCACTGAACTAAAACCTCTCATAAAAAAATGTTTCAGAGTCACTTTTATCCCAAATAGGAATTACATAAGCAGCATTAAAAGCACTTGTATTTATTTCATGCCATTTATTTTGAATCTTTACCTTGCCTATTCTTATATGAAAAATAAAAGTCAGCTCCCTGGAATTTTTTTGAGATTAAAGACATTCGTACGCAATGACATGTGTGCTAGAAGCAGCAGGTAAAATACTGGCAATGTGAGTTCTGTAGCCGAACTACTTCTGATAATGCGTCTGATCACAATCTGGAGTATCCACGTACCAGAAGCTGTGTAAGTTAAATAGAATTAATGTAAATTCACTTTGAAGTAAGTTTTATTAAACCTTTTTGCAGCATTTGTCCCTTGTTTTGCAAATGGTTTGTACCACTGCTGCTTAAAGTCCTTGTCAAGGCCATTTTGTCTGATGGTCACAAGTGTAGAGGTACCCATGCCCCAACTGGGTGGCCACAATGTGGGCACTAGTTGCAGGTAGGTGGTGGCTGCTGATGGGCACCAGGCAAGCCAGCGCAAGATGCAATGCCTCACTTCACTTTACACCATCATTGGCAGTTTCTTGGATTGCCCATGGCCCCGGCCAAACACTGTCTCTGCTGTTTCATAGGAACTTGCAGGCTTTTCAACCTTTGCACCTCTGTCAAATTCTGTTTAAATCAGTTACACTAAAAGCTAGCTAAAATTAAAATGGAGTGGATTTAAAAGCTCTTAAAAATGGAGATTAAAGCTGAGTAGAGTGATTGCAAAAGCAACTTTTTTTAAAGAAAAAACAGGCTTTAAGGTTAGGGAAGGGTGTCAATAATTACTGCATTCTGTTGCATTTTCTTGATGGTTTTATATTTATTCTTTTAATCAATAGTCTTGAGAGTTGTCTAAATTTGAAAAATAAGTTATTTGAAAATTCCAAAAGAAACATTTCAAGGATTCTGAAGAAAAAATAAAAAAATAAAAAATCATCAAGCCCAAACAAGAATGACACCTGTTGGAAATATAAATTCTGAGCAAACAGATGTCCATTAAATTTATGTGGGGATATAATCGTTGCACACATACCTACAGGGCACATACTAAAGGAGAGGAGAAATTGTTTACAATAGTTCAGATAGACAAATAACTGGGATAAATTTATCTCCACACAGGAGCATTTAGAGTAGGTCAAGTGTAGTAAATCTCTTTAAGATTGGACTGAAGAGAGAACTGGAAGATGCAACATTAGGAAATGGTTCTGCAGTGAGCAAAGAGGTGGATTAGATCAGCTACCGGATCTTTTTCATCTTTAATTCCACAGGCTCAATAATATATTTAAAATATCTTGGCAGATCCCTAATATATATTGCTTGTTTTATCACATATAGAACTTTCTAATCTGTCATGTTCATGTGTTTGTCTCTCATCTCTCATAATGGCTACCTACTGAAGAGAGAAATGCCTTTGAATAAGTCTTGCTTAAAACAAAACATTTTCATCTTAGCAGAAAACTGCAGGGATTGAATCATCTTCCTACTGCTAGTTTAAAAATACACCATTCACAGTCAGGGTCAATGATGCTTATTGTGATGGAACAAAGTTGTTTCCTTCATAGATGGAATTCATGTCTCCTTGATACTCATATTTTTAAACTGATGCCTTACTTTTAAATGCATCTGCTGATAAGTCTACAACATTAATCAATCAGCATTTTTCTTGTAATTGTTGTGCATGTCTGGTACATTTAGATGGTTAAAATGTAGACATTGATCCATGTTTAATGACTGTAATCATCTTTTGTGTTAACATATCAGACATTTAAATGGTAAGAAACAGATACATTGTTCTTATCTTCCTGAACTTCAGCTCAGTTTTAACATACCTCCTCCAGAGATCTAGCACCTCGCTATTGTTCATTTTCTGAAGCTGTGATTCAGAGAAGTTGCACAACAAATTTTACTTCAGAATGCCTTTTTTTAAGACCACCTCTTGACAAGAAATTTAGATGGCATCATTATTTTTCATGTATGTATTCTGAAATTATCATTATCAGTATCAGTTCATAGCAAGTTTTAGGAGCTGCGACAACTATCCTTTCTAGTTCTCAAATAGTTATAAAACACGATAGCACATTATTGTTGAAAGCATTTTTTTAAATCATATATCATAAATAATGGTTTAGAGAAGAATTTTGGTGTTTAATGTTCCTGTAAAGTGAAGTTTCTCAAAAAGTCTCTTTCCAACCATCTGAAAAATGCAATTAAGCTAACTTTTCCTGGTTTATATTTATGTCAAAGCAGCAAATTAAATAGTGTCGAAGGAAAACTGATAGGTTTTGTTAAGCAAAATATTGCAGAAAAAAAAGAAACAAGAAGGAAACAACCTGTTGGACACAAATACAAGCCTCTGTGTAAGCTTTGTCTCCTGCATCTATGGACCAGCATGATTCCAACGGTGCAGTTATCTCAAAGCATCCAGTGGCTTTGTTGCTCAGGTAGCCTGTTAGAGAAAGACATTTACTTCCAGTAAATACCATTTTTTATGCAAAGTCAAGGGTTTTTTACTGATTGTCACGGCTGTAGACCCAGAGACAACACAAACCTGAAGTCAATGTGCAAGCCACTAAATTCTTTCTAAGGTGATGTTTCAGGTGAGTGAATGATATATACTACCCCACTCTTGGGTGGCTAGTTCAGCAGAATGAGAGGGAAATATATGCCAAATATACCAAAGTTTGGATTCTGAATCTCAGCTAAGTTATTACTGGTATGACCCTTGAAATCAGGATCTAATTAGATTCATTTCAAATTGCTGATAATTGATTGAGATCTGCTAAGCCAGCATTTGACATTTCTTCTTCCACCTTCAAATCTACAATCTTTGTTTTCTTTCTGAAATGGACAAGGCATTAAACAAAAGGCTCTATGCTGCCTCTTCTGATGCAACATATATGTGATGGAATAGAAAAAATCTCTTTTTTTCCCTTAGGTATCTCTGCTGTACCTTGGGGAACTGATTACTAAATTAATCTGATAGGTAGTGGTAGTGTAAAATTTAATAGCAATAATTTTACTATGTCCTCTTCTTTAAAATCATTATGATGTATTCAGTTTGCTTTTGAAACCATATGGGACTCCTGCAAGAGTATTTTATAGTTCTGAAGACACTCTCTTTGTAGTGACTTTGTCAGTCATTCTCAGGTGGCTACAGGAAGACTTTTTGTAGTATCAGCAGCAATCAGTAAACTGGGGAGACACAGAAACATTCTGTAATCATTATCAAGAAATCATTCCTTTCCAGCTTCCGTAAATTGGGAAGCAGCACTTTGTTCCACTCTTTGTGCTGATGCTTCTCCTAAAAAATGCTGCATGCTGTCCTTCTTCTTCACCAGTATATGGCAGAAGGGCCCTGTACAGCTTGGGGCTGTATCTCATGAGTGTGCGGGCTCACATTCTTTCTCCTGCTGTCTCATTTTAACTGTATCTATTCTGAGTCTAAACAACTCAGCTGTTGTTATTTTCTGGGTATGTTCTATATGTGTGTGCGCATTTATATTGTGTATTCTAAAAAAAAATCTCTGGAGACAAATAGGGAAATGATATGAAAAGCAAAATCAAAATCACTTTTCCAGGTGCCTGCACAAGTCACACATATTAATTCATTTGTAGTTTATTTTTAGCTCAACTTCCCCAAAACATTGCAAAACTATTTTTTTCCTCAGTACAATGATTTTATTGTTTCTAATTACATGTATTTCTTCAAAATTGTTAAAGACAGCTATTTATATCACTGAAGTACAGATGAGTAAAATAAAACCTCAGGAGTGGAAGGGTCTCTGTGATTGTGATGTGTTTCTGTTAAGGGTATTTCAAGCATTAATTATATAAAACAGGAAAATATTGCATGAACAAACAGGAATGGCTTTACTGATCCCTGGGTTATGTGGTCACTTCTACTGGGAATTAGAAGCTTCTTTGCCTCTTTATTTCAGATAGATTAAATGGTTCGATTGTTTCCTCGTTCTTAATGTTGCATATAACTGAAGTGAATTAAATAGCCACTGTAGTTAAAAATTAACAATTATAAGGATCATGATCCAGTATATGTGTTACATCCTGAAATCATTCTTCAGCAAAAATCACTTTAGAAATAAAGATTCCTTTTATAAACCGCTTGGGTTGAAGTGGCTGGGCTGGGCAGAGGTGAAGTAAGAGCAAGAGACATCTAGCTCTGCCAGCCTAAAAATACAGTCTGGTGTTAGTCAAAAGAAATATTTGGGTTTGAGTTATTTTAAACATCTAAGAGAATTTAACCTCACAGAATATTAAAGCAGTCTTTGGCTGAGAAGTGCAAGGAGTCAGTTTCATAAAGTTTTCGGTGCTTTAGAGCCTGGACTGCTTTTTGTCATTACTTCGTTTTTTTCATCTTAAAAGGCAAATTAAGAGAATCGGTGCGCACTTTCTTTGTTTGGGATTAGTCTGGAATTTTCAGGAAGAAAGAGCCAAAACAATTTGTCCACTACTGACTGGGAAAAGCTCACACCATTGCAGTCCCTTTGGTTCCTGTGTATGTTGCAGTGCAACTGTAGTATTGGAAGGGTGCAATGTAATGTTCAAGTCTTGGAATTCTTTTGAAGAACAGTGCAAGCACTGCTGTGCATGTCCAAACCACTGTCAAGGATGTGATGATTTCCCCTCTTCTTTTTCCAGTGCCAGTGCTAAGGCTGCCCCACTGAACATTAACAAAGTCTCCAACAGCCTACTGAATTTCGGCCGAAAGCTCATTGCTCCGGCTATGGCTTCAGGCGGGGCTGTGGGTGCTCCTGCCGGCGGGAGCAGCTTCCCCCCCTCTGCAATGCCTGTCAGAAGCACAGTGGAAGCTCCGCAGCACCATCACCACCACCAGCACCACCACCACCACCAGGCACAGCAGCAGAGGATGATGAAGTCCGAAAGCATGCCAGTTCAGCTGGGCAAAGGTAAAGGTGAAACGTGTGGTAATGTGATCTGTCTTAAGGACTGAAGAAAGTCCTTTTATTGATCATATATCAATGGGTACATATTTGGAGGAAACAAAAAAATCCAAACATAATTTTGTTAAATTCAGGACATCTGTGCTTAGTACAACAGGACATTTGCAATGTAATCCAACAGTTAATGTTAGCTCAAGAATGTACAAATACTATAGGAAGTTTTGAACCTTCAAAAAAATATGTAACCAGAAATTGCATCAGATATACCAACAAACTATATTGTCATAATAAACATCAGCCAGTTAATTTTTCAGTGCAACATGTTTGTAACTCTAAGACTAATTTCGTATAGGTTTTCTGAGGTTATTGGGTACAAATCTGATGCATAACATTGTTAGCTAAATACAAGGGAAGGAAGTTAGATCAATTACAGAGTAATTGTTAATAAATGAAATCTTACTCCCTTTAGAATGTGTGGAGTTTATTTGAGAAATTATTTGAGCAATAACATATATTTGCCTTTTAATTATTTCTGATGGTCCTCTGCACTTTCTATGCTTAGTAAATACTTCTTTTTCTCAAGCCTTTTTTTTATATATATATATTTCTTGAGGACACTTTATTCAAACAACAAAGTCACAAGCTCAGCTTCAATAGTTGTTTTCTGTACTCTGCCACGCTCAACATGTGTTACTGCTTTTCATCTTCAGCCAGCCTGCGGCAGTATGTTCTTTGCATGGGGTATGTAGAGTGATGTGGTGCCTGCCACTTCCAGCAACTTATCCTGAGTGGCGGTTCTAAGTTTGAGGGTTGGTGCTGGTTGACCTGAACCATTACATAGGATTGCTTCATATTTTTCAGCAGATTTGAAAGTGGAAGGGAAGGGAAGTAATACTCCATATCTGAAGTCAGCATTCTTTCCTTTTCCTGTGGCACCCATGTGGTCCAAAGGTAGTCCTTTCATGATGCATCACATCCCCAGCAGACACTGGGGACCAGAACTGAAAGGTACAACCATCTGCTTGAAGCAGAGAGATACAGGCACATCTGTAAGGGCCACTGCAACTGCTTGGCAAAATCCAGGTAGGCAGCTTCTCTCAGAATCAGAGAATAATCTGAGAAATTGCTCCAGCAAGGGTTCTGCAGTGCAAACACGAAACTGAAACACAGTGGATCTTTGATGCAAATCCTCTTCACAGCAATGGAAGTAAGATAAGGTGTGGAATGAAATTATTTTCACAATTTTTGAGAGGCTATTTTTTGCTTAAAAAAAAAAAATCCATAGTTCTCATATCACATTATTCTTTTTTTACTTTTTGGTTTAAAAAGTGGTCCTCAAGTGGGTATTTTCTTTCCCTGCTTAATATAAAACAAGTGTACAATTTGAAGAAACTTCTATAGGTGGAATCTGTTGTAGGTTAATCTTGGTCCAGCTGGTCAGGGATGACCCTGTTTACACTTGTATGTGACAATTAACATGTTGTATCATGCAGAAATGCACCTGACACTTCCCATAGAAGAATCAGAATAAAAAATTGTAGTTACATTTGGTCATTGTCATATTTCTGTAGCAACAGGAATTTGGAGATTTGGTGAAGCTGTCAACAAATTGAGCAAATTTATGATGTAGGGCACAAAGCACTTTCATGGTAAGACAAAATAAAATGTACCGCAGTGCTTTATTACCTGCAGCTTCTTCTCACCCTATGCTGTTTATATGTTTGGTACAACACTTGCAGAGGTAATTTAAAGGCAACAAAACGTAAATGCACTTTCTTTAATCAGTTGAGATGAGTGAGGTTTCTTCTACATATTAGTGCTATGTTTGTTGTTCCAGACCTTTACAGTTAGCAGTATATTGCCTGTGGCAGAGGAAATAGAAAGAAAGTCTCTTAAAGGCTGCCCAGTGAATTGTCCCTGAAGCAAAGCAAGTCTAAATGTAGGAATAGCTTAGGAGAAAAAAAATTAACCCTCTTTGCAGTGACAGTGTGGCGCAGACTGTTTTGAAGCTTGGTGCAGATACCTTTGTAAACAACTCAGCACCACCTCCATCAAGCATTAAAAATGCAAATAAGTCTTCAGTTCTGTGCAGGACAGTATCAGCACCTCAGGAAATTGCTGTACAGTCTCCAGTGAATGAGAGCACCCACCACAGCTCTGAGAAGTTGTGGGTACTTCTATATCAGTCATTAAGATTCAGGATTTAGAATATATTCATGCCTCAGAAGCTCTCATCCACTCCTCTTTGTGATTAACTTTAAACATGCCTTTTTACCTTCTGCACTGACTTTTTTCAAACTCTGGATTCTGCTCTAGCTTTTGAGTATCTAAAAGCTATTTGGCATTGTTTGTAACTATAGGGCTCCCAAGTTGCTGACTAGCTGTCACTAATTGTCTTATATTCCTGTTCTTCACTGTATTTTCTGCTCTCCCCAACCTCCTGGAGCTTGGTTATCTAGCTGAGATAGGCAGAGGCACGGATTGAGGATTTAAATTGATAGGCATCTGCACTTCCAGTCGATCTAACACTCACAGATGCTCAGTTGAGCAGTATAATAGACCGAAGTGCTGTAAGTCTGATTGATAGGCACCAAGTCATAAAAGAAGCCATCCATTTCCCTCATATTGTATTACTCCTTTTAGGTTTAGAACGCTCAAGTAGCGCTGGTAATTTAAATTAATATGTAGATTATAAATTTGAAGGGATTAAATTAATTGCCTGATCTAATTTTTTATTAAGTGTGAAGAAGTCCTTGGTAACAAAATATCTTGCACGACTGGCAAAATTATCCTCTCTCAGCTTTAACAGCTCTGTTTAGGGAGTTACCACTCACAAACAGCAGGAGTGACAAGTGTCATTCCTATTGCCACCTCCAGTGGTAGCTTGTGCTGTACTCTAGATGAGGGGTGATTGGTTTACATAATCAATAGTAATTATTTCTCACTTTGAAGTCTGGGTACTTACTGAACTCCTTCAAGAAAAACACACGTATAATTTGCATAATGTAAATGAAAAAAAACAGCAGACTAATATAAAAAAAATATATCATTGCAAGCCTGTGATTCCAGGTGAGTCTTCAACATTACAAATCAGAGTTGAACGAAGTATCCAGCACCTAATTGGAAGTTCAGTTCCTCCTGATAGTATGTTAATCCCATTCAGTCTGTCCTTGGCACAGAAGAAGATCGGGTATCATTACTGATTAGTTATGCAAGGTAACCTGCTAATAGAAAAGGGATTCAAATATTCTCTTGATCCTACACAGTGAAGGAATTCATTGGCACGAAGACTGAATGCCAATCGAGTTCATTGGATTGTCACTTGAGTTCATTGTCTTGAAAGAGGAAAATATTGATAACAAATATGAAAAAAAAAAGAAAGGCAGAATTGTTGCCCTTTGTGTTCCACTGGGCTCTTGAGCATTCAAATATTTGATGCTCTTTGAATCCCAAACCGCAGTGTGTTGCCAGAAAAAAGGCACTTATTTTTCACTTCTTCTCTGATAGTTTTCCTTCTAGGTCCTTTCACGCTGAAATCCAAAAGGCTTTTGATTTAAATGCTGGTTTATTACAAGGACATGGTAGAGGACCAGTTTGAAGATGAAGTTTTGCCAAAACTGTGATCAGCTGTTTAAAGAGTTTCCAGACTACTGTTTGTTTTTATGAGCTGATATTTCTGTGGTATTTGTTGTAACATGAACAGAATTTCCACAGCTACCCAACATGCCCTAAAGAAATAATCTCCTTATTTAGAATTATTTATGAACTGTGTCTAGAAAATGAGTGTGCTTTTTCAGAAGGAAAAAGAAGTTGTCCTTACTGATAGCAGAACTGAATAAAACTTAAAGGGCTAAAACACTGATTAACAAATGCACTTTTTTTCCTTTTCAAAAAAAAAAAATACACATTTTTTAGGCAATTATGAAATCTTATTGACAGTAAGAATATTATTCTCCCAAACTAGCATAATGACACTGTCAGTGCAAAGTACCAAAGACAAAATGGGTTTAG
Source organism: Coracopsis vasa (assembly GCA_026283785.1). Lineage (NCBI taxonomy): Eukaryota > Metazoa > Chordata > Aves > Psittaciformes > Psittacidae > Coracopsis > Coracopsis vasa. Next base: position 617 of record JANHGB010018319.1, on the reverse strand, counting down.
ATTTGGCTATAAATTGATCCCTTAAAACCACTGCTTTTCTGCACATGTCAGAATGCAGGATATAATGCGCTGAGTATTAAAACTTCCAGAGTTTTTTGCCAGCTCTCACAATGCTGTTTGTGTTCAAAGTAGGGGCTTCCAGCGACAAACCCCGCAGCTGCAGCTCTTTACGTCAGTGAATTGCACAAGCTGGGGACACCTTCTAATGCTGTTGTTTGTTCAGCAGGCGAGGCAGAGGCAGATGCTGGGCTGCCGGGCTCTGCGCAGCATCCCCCTGCCCTCCCAGGTACCGCCGCAAAGCCGCCCCGCCGGTTTTTCCAGTGTGGCATTTCCATTCACTGCCGTTGGCCATCCACCGAGTGGCACTGTTGTGTAGAGACAAAAAGCTTCACTTCATCACTCCCTGATGTGCTGTGTGTGGCCCTTCACTTACATTCGCTGTACACCAGCGTCCATCTTCGTTAAAAATGTGTATTTGCCTTGTACTTTGTCGTCTGTTTCACCTTTGTCCTGTGGGGCCATTCGACCGTCATTCGACCTCTTTTGGTTGCATTACTTCCCTATTCTGTTTGAGGCGCGTGTTTTGAGTTGAACAGCTACTTTGATACACTTGACTA
>JANHGB010018315.1:8058-27563 GCA_026283785.1 Coracopsis vasa | reverse complement strand
TTTTATTTTATTTTATTTTATTTTATTTTATTTTATTTTATTTTATTTTATTTTATTTTATTTTATTTTATTATTTTATTTTATTTTTCCCTAATCATTATTGAACAATACCTGTTTAGTGCTAACGGTAAGGTCGAGAAACATTTTGTGCTTGCACATCTGCTCTTCTGCCAGCTACTCCATAGGATGCAAAAATAGGGAGTTTCTTGTTTCTGCTTCCAGATCTCCCTAGAGCATCTGCCCAGGTCTAAAAAGGAAAGGTTTCAAATGCTGCCTTAATATAGAATCATAAAATCAACTAATTTGGAAAAGACATTTAAGATTACCAAACCCAAAAAAAATATAAACCAATGTGACTGTGAGGGTCTATATTAATTCTGTTTGTTGCAAAATACAAGCAAAGTTTTTATTTTTCCTCCTGACTGTTTGGTGTCTTGCTAAATTGCTCTCCAAGGGCAAATTCTTTTTGTCATCCGGACCTGTAAGGTTGCTAAGCACACACAAGGATAAAGATACATTCTGATTACTCAATACTTATTTTACAGAGTCTGCTGCTGAAAACAATATTGCGTCACACAGGCTACTTTTGCAATACAGGGTGGATACCTAGAATCCTAAATTAAACAAGTTTCAGCCATAGGTGTGTGTTTTGGAATCTTTCAGTTTTAAAGAAATGGAAAAATTCCAGAATATTAAACATAAGAAAAGGAAGTGTTAATTAAGGCTGTATAAAGGCCAGCAAAATGTTAAATCATTTAAGGAGCTAGATAATGACTGTTTTAAATGTATTGAGTTTCCTGAAAAGTTTGGATAAGGTAATGTCCCCCATTTCAGGGCATACCCACGCCACTGAAGTCATTAGAGTGATTCAAGAACTTACATTCAAGTCAAAGGGCATCTTCAAATGTTGCCAATGTATTTTAGAAAACCTGTTGACAGGTATGACTTGAACAATACTCAACCACAAGGTTACCAGAGATATAAAGAATACTGCTGGTTATTGGTTTGTGGAGTTTTTTGTGTATTTTAAGAGTTGCTTCAGCTCATGTGCTCATGTTGTAAATGCAAATGTGATGTTTGACTGAAGAAATTACCCTAAGCACCTCAGAAGTCTGTGAATATGATTCTTGGGGAAGTGAGTATTCAAAACTCAACAAGGTAGTACAGAACCAATAGACAGGTTTAGTTGGATTCATAAAAAAGCAAGACATGAAGATAACAAGTCAGGAGTATAAATTATATTAGGAGACCAATTTCTATGCAACTGGCACTTGGATGCCCTAATTCATTAATCTTGGCAGTCATCCATGTGGTAGGTTCTGTTTTCACAATGCTCCTCAGAGCAGCAAACTGAATAAACACTTTGAAATGATTTGTGCATATAGGCAGGTATGTAGGCAGGCTCTAAATATTAAATTTTAGATGAAGTGGCATTCTTGTTTCCTGACTAGAAATGCCATGAATTCAGGTGAACAGGAAATAGTCTGTGAACCAAACCTCACATTCCTAAAAATAGGACAGTTATATATTTTGGGATTATAATTCACAGAATGACTATTATAATCCTGCAAATGCATTCTTGTAATGATGACTATAACTTCAAAAGGAGAGACTAAGAAAATAGTATTATCTGTGAATCTCAACTGGAAATCTAGTCCTTTTGCTATGGAGAATTAATCTAGAACAGGCAAGTTGAGATTTGGAAACAAAACCATTGAATGCAAAACCAATGCAGTTCCAGGTTACTTGTAGTGGATATATGCATTGGAAATAAGGATCCTCCCTCCAAAAAAGGGCAGTGAATATTTTCTGAATCATCTAATTGAGCATGCTGCAGTTGTGCTTGCTTTTGGTTCCAATAACTTTTCCTAACAGAATTTTAGTACCATACTCTCTAAACCAACTATAAAATTCACATGATTGAAACTTTTCAGGGAATAGCTATTAAATTACTTTCAGTAGAATCATGGCTGTAGTGGCTGGGATCCTATAATCATGAAGCAGGAAAAAAATACTACTTGACTTTTTTTTATAAGTCTACTTTTCATGTTTTTATTACCTGCAAAGGAGGGAAGGAAAGATCATTTTTTAAAAATGTTGATACATGCAATAACATTTTTGTGTAAAAGGCTGAAAAAAAAGCCATTGAACACACACATACACACACACACACACACACACACAAATCTCACCATGAACCCAGACTCCAATAAAACATTGTTAAAATTACTCCCACAACACGAGAGAGAACAACAGTCTGAATTATTGGTAATGTATCTAGTAAAACATCCCACACAAAGTTTGTGAAATTCTTAGAGAACAAAACATGTACCACTGCATAGTGATCAGCCACAATCTGCAAGAAAAAGAACAGAACAGAACTCCTCATGATTTAACAGATAATTTAGCACTAGGGTAGATTTTAAACCCAACTACTGGAAACGTGTCATGAAGAAAGTAGAAAATGTTGGTGCCACCTATTGGTGAGAACGGAGATTTGGAAATTATTCAAGCTAATTTGCATAAATCTAAAGAAAAATAAACTGGTCATGTTTTACTTCATGCCTAAGGAGTTTTGAATGCAGTATCTAGACTGAATTCTTTACTTTGGCTTCCATTCTGCAGAGGCTTACATGCATTTTTAACAATGAATTACAAATTATCTGTGCTTGGAGTTAAGAGGATGGAGAACTTATGCTAAATTTTGCTTCAGTTTGCTTGCAGTAAAAGCTAATTGAACCACCCAGCACACTAGGAAATGTCGAACAGGAAGACAGGTTAATAGACTCAAAATATATGGCTTTGCCAACCAAATTTCATTGGACAGTACATTCTCTACAAAAGTCCTGGAGGTGATATGTTTGGCATGGTGCATTGACACTGTTGCTATTCAGTGGTCTGAAAAGAGGATTCTGTTTGACACTGCACACCCCATTTACCATGTATCCTTGTGAGATATATTGATTCAGAGCAAAAGAAATCCTTCTCACAACATGAAAGTGACCTTTATTGCGTTATGGCAATGCATCAAGTTCTGATTTAGTTAACCACAGCTCCTGCCTCAGTCTGTTATTTAATAGCCCTGCAGTTGCAGGGGACATTCAAGGCACACACCTCTGTTCCTTGACGTTTTCTGTTGGAGTCTGTTTCTGCAGATGCTTAAGACAGGAGCACTTTGGTATACTGGGATCTTGACTGTAGCAGTGTTGAAGACATTTTTTATGCAGAGGGGAGAAAGCATCAGGTGCCACTGCTGAAAGAAAGTTGGCTTGCAGTACCTTGTAATGACTATGATCCATCAAGAAAAAACAGGCCCCTATACAAGATGCAGCTGATCGAAATTTTTAACATGTATGTCCAGTCATCCTTTAACTTGCTACTGAAAAAAAGAAGATAACTAAAGAAGATAATGCTTCTTTTATCAGCATTGTCTGCAGTCCAAAAATTTGTAGATATGAATAAAAGCTTCTCTGCCAAGTAGCAGCCAAATGGAAGATAACAGAGAGCTTTAGGTAGTCATTTACAGATTTAGTGTCATGGATTTTTACAGATACAGTTCACCACAGTAAGACATTAAAAATACTTCTTGCAGGTCACTTTTGTTGCTGGCAGCTATATGTATTATGCATGTATAAATCTTGCTTGAATACAGCTGAATGAAATACTAGAATGAGACTGCAGTGGAAGAAGGACTTGTAACAAGTATTGAGATAAGATTTAACTGCTGGCTATGTCAAATACGTCATTTTCTCTGTTGTTACTCACCTTTTCCACTAGCAAAGACTTCTTCCATTCTTTGTCCTGCTTACTTAGACTGAGCAAAACCATTCTTTTATGTTATCTGATCAAATCTCCTAATGTATATCACTTCTTTGCCCATGAGAGTTCTAGGCACAACTATTATTAAAATCTTATGGGTAATAAACAGGAGATTACATTATATAGCTAACTATGGATCTCTTTGCAATTTCCAGTTGTAGGTGATCATCTTAGAGAAATTTTGGACTCTAAGAATATGTTTATATTAAGAAGAATAAGCTGTAGAACTTACTATTGACAACTAAACAGGTCTGTGCCTTTTGCAGGGTATAAAATAATCCATGTTACAGAGGCACAGTCACTGACAAACGTGCTCCCGTTGTGGTTGCCTGCAACCTCAGACCAGACCAGTTAAAGCAGTTGATTCTGTAAGGGCAGTGTTTGATGGGAAAAGAAAATGCAGTGTGTACAGGCAGGCAATTAGAGAAAAGTCTTTGGAAAGGAAAATTAAAATTGTATGTTCAAAAATGTTATTGTCTAGGAGGAGGCTGAAGGGTCAGTCAAATCTTAAGAACTATCAGTTTCTTTGTTCCTCTTCCTCACACCTGTTTCATCCTGGGCTCTCTGCTAAGGGACAACTCAGACAGCAAACAGAGCAGTGAACCAGGAACCCGAATAGCTTGGAACAACAAATGGAGGAACAAGCAGCCAAAGCCAGTTCAGACATATCAGTCAAACTCTGATTGCCTAAGGCAGCAAAATGTTTAGTGGCTGTTTGTTGTGTAAGTGACTGCAGGCTGTGAGGAGCATTCATTTCACAGATTGCCTATGAGGCAGCGAAAACTCAGCAACTGTTACCATGCAAGTAATGGGGAAATGTGTTGGATCTTCATTTACCAAAGAATCAGATCACAGCATGGATTTTCTATATGACAACTGTACGTTGTTCCACACAGGAGCTCAATGAAAGATCCAACAATGCAGTTATCCTTATCCTGGCAGCTGCTGTGGATACAGAGTTCCCAGTAGCACAAAGTCAGAAGGGAACAAAGCTGCAAATGTAAATGCTGCTGCTCTCTCTCCTCTCCCAGCAGCCAACGAAATCCCAACCAGCCTCTACTGTGAAATCTGAAGTAGCCCTCCCGGCGGCAGTAATAAGGAAGAGCTTGTTCTGTGCCAGACCAGTATATAAGAAGGCAGAAGAGCTGTTTCAAAGCAAGGAGTGGCTAGGCTGAACATCAAAGCGTATGGGTGCATGTTTTTATATATGCTTTACTCTCAGTGCCGTAGAGGAAACACTGTATGCACAAATCGCACCTGCTGGAAGGATGCCTCAGTGCTCTGACTTCAGACGGCTGCCAAGTGAACAGACAGGGAGCTAAGCAGTATCAAGGGAATGGGAGGTCATTGCCTTTCTTATTCCCACAGAATTGCATTGCGATGTAATATGCCAAAGTTCATCCTGGTTAAGGACAACTTTTTTTTCCTCCCTGAACCTTGACATTCTACATAGTAGTGAAATTCATTTCCCAGTCAGCTTTAAATGAGAACTTCAGTGATTCGACCAAGTTCTCACAGAAAATCTGCAGCAAGTCTGGGAATAAAACCTGTAGATTTCCCTCCCAATTTATGTTTTTTCCTAATTCTCAGATACCCCTTAGCTGCATAAATCAAGTAAGGAAACAGTAGGTAAACTCACTTGTCCAATTTTAGTGGAAGATTTTGCCCTGTACTCAAACTTTTTCATTTTGTAACAAACTGATTCACCTGATACTCTTTCCACTGCCTCCTCCAGAAGGTTATTTCTAGTGTAATAAAGCTCACTATTAGGAAAATTTCCTAGGATTTTGACCTAACTTTTCATTTACTTAGTTTATCTCTCCTTTTTTTTTTTTTTATTATTAGAACCTGATGACCCATGTTAAATTGTCTTTATCATGTCACTATTTACCTACTATCTGGTTGTTCCTGTTCAGCTAATATTCATCCAACTTGCTTTTTGTAACTCCTGCTTATTTCTGCCGCTCACAAGCAGTTCTACTCTATAGAGTAGAAATGAGATTGAAACTCCTCTGGATTTCAGGGGGCTGTAATTTGCAAAACCGCAGACCTATGACTGCATCTGCACACACTGTGGTGGAAACCATGAATGCACATGACACTATATACAAATGGCGAATCATAACAATGGACAATACCATCAGCACATAGAAAAACTACATGTACTTCTAATTATGAAGCCAGTTCAATGAATTGACAAAAAAGCCGATGAAGGAAACTTTGGCTTCAGAGCAGAATAAAATTACATACTTGTGAATATGTTTGGGATAATCTGCACAAAAGCATTAACACTATTACAGTGAGCTGATTTTTTTCGTCTTAGAGAAATGCTTGGACCTCAGTCAGATTTACTTAAGCTATTTCATTTGCATCTCATCTACATTAGTTAAGTCCAAACCAGCAAGGCACAGTATGTTTTATTTTGCTAGATGTTTCCCATGCTCTCAAAATGTGAATTTGAAATTCTTGACATTACTGTATCTATGTTGAAATCCTCTATCTAGTTTACCAGTCTTAAGAGCTGTGTCAATAAGCTGTTGACTAGTCCCCCCCACTTCCTTGATTTCAGTTCACTGATACATTACTAATAATTTCTTTATGTGACAACACCTAGATAATCTTAAGAAAGTATTAAAAATAGTTTTATTTTTAAAATGAAGGAGACACACAGAAAATAAAGATTAGGCTCACAAAGGCAGCTAAGCACCTATCAAAATTAAACAGCTGAATCCTGCTTAGTCCCAACCCATCTCAAGAATGGATACAGATAAATGGTAGTCACAGTGGAGGTACCTGTTTTTCTCCATCAATAACAGATAGAGCCTCGAAAATTAGATGCTTCAATTAAGTAAGTAAAAGAGAAGTATGATAGGATGAGGCTTATATGTTCAAAGTCATACAGTGAACATACAGATAGAGAAGGAAACTATGTCCAAATAACCTAACCATAGGATCATCCTTATCCTACAGAGTTTACTGGAATTGTGATGATTTATACTTAGTGAATGCACATCTGTTAATGGATATGCTGTCATTCATTATTTACATACAGAAATTTAAAAAGTTTTCTATTTCCAAGAGTTTAGAATGAAATTTAAAAGAAAACCCAAACCCCCAAACTATCTGCAGTTTAAGGAGAATACATGTAGAAGACAAAGTCTGAGAATTGATTTGCAAAAATGAAAATGCCTTCTAAAATAATTTCCAGATAGGTCTTACTACTGCTAATAAACAGGAAAGGTATACAGTGTTAAAATAATGACTCACTTGAATTGTTTATTAGACTCTGGAAACAAATCAGCTGCTTTTAAAGTAGGCAAGTCCATGTAGAACGATTCACTTTGTCTGTTCTTGACTGTAAACTACATTCCATTCGGTGGCCAATGTGATTTATAGATGTTTTATGGTATTTACAATTCGATTTACTACTTGAAAAGTTCAGTATCAGTATGCAGATATTAAAAAAATACTTGATAAGAATTAATTATTATATGGAAAGAGAAGGACAAAATAGTTAAAGGATTTACCCATGATTTGACAGTTAGTTGCCAGGAAAGAGGATTCACCTGTACCAAACCAATATCAAGTCTTTTGGATGATGTTGCCCCCTTTGCAACACTGCTACTGTGAATTACGTTTTGAATGTTAAATTTGAAATGCGTTACTTGGACACAGTGGAATCTCATTAGACATAGTGAATACAAACAAGAAATTGGGTAGAGAAAATAGTTTTCCTTACCTCTCAGTAATCAGTCTGCAAAAAATATTCTGAGAAACATAGAAGAAACTGACAAAAATGTATTTGCTACAGATCCAGCTGTCCTTCTACATTTCTCACTCTGGCACTGAAGTCAATGGGAAAACTGCCAGAATAAGAAAGGAGCTAGAACTGCAGGATCTGGTCCTTATATGTAAGTTTAATCATTTTCTTCCATCTGCTACTGTTCAGAAATGTGGACTGAGCAAAGGCTGAAGGGGAGATTAAGACTTCTGGAGGTAATAGGCAGTAGACATGTTTTTGATGGCAAGGGAATGAGCTGTGCCCTTCATTTAAATCACCTGCATGTGATTATAAAGTTACAGTATTCTACCCAAACAACATCCTTAATGATTCTTTGGGGAAATTCACGAGAATGGCAGAAGTGAATCACAAAGCTCTTGCAATAGTCAACAGACTTCAGGAGAGTGCTGGGGTTCTGAAACTGCTCTGCAAGGATTTATGCTGTAAAGCACTACCAGGATACGTTCCAAGGCTAGTGGGCATTTTAGTACATTTAGGTTTTTACAGCATCAATCAAGCAATGGGAAATCCAAAAGGCATTTACAAAGGGTAGGAAAGGCTGGAAACCACAATTGAAAAATAAAGAATAAAAATCTCAGCTCAATTGGTATGAAAGTATGTAGGATCCATTCAGAAAAAAAGCTGATGAAGAAACATTAATACAAGCTCCAGAACTGCAAGCTGAGATGAATCAGAGCATTTCTGGCCTGCGGACAGTGTTGTTATTAAGAATTATTGCTTAGTGTAAAAAGCCAAAAAATGTGCTCAACTCTGTATGACTTGCAAGTAAAGACAATCCCTGCTGGAGGATTTTTCAGTCTAGCATGCTGGTCCTAAATACTGCTCTTCACAGCCTGCTGTGTCTGTGCTAGGGCTGGTTAACTCTCATAGCGCACAGGAGCCTATCCACAGCAAGACTGTCAACACAAGAACACTGGTGACAGACATAGAAAACATAGGACCTGGTGGGACACTTGGTGGCCCAAGAAACCTCTGTGTTAAAGAGCAAGTAAAAGGCACTGCTGGAAGGTCATTCTGATCTTGAATTGGCTGAATTACTTCCTGGAAGGTCCCCTCTCTTCTTACTGACTATAGAGGTGCCTGAGCACAAGCATACAATCAACATAAGTGGTGTTGTGCCTGACAGTAGAAAAGATGGATTTTCCTTTCATGCCCTTATGGTACAGTTAATACAGTGTTTTTGACTGGAAACCTTGCATAAGCATAACAGATACCTTGGAAAGATCCTATGACAAAAAGGATCATCCAGTGACAGTGAAAGCACAGTCACTGAAAAGAGTGTGGGACTTTCTCATTCTGCACGTGATTCCCAGGCAGAGCAGAAAGACTTCAGCTTTCAGGGAAAACTTGGAAGAATAACAGCAAATGTAAAATGCAGGGCTTTGTTTTTAGTTTGCATGGGGTCCCAGTAGGCAAGTTGAAAGCCTGCTGAAAGAGCATCTCATGAAGCATTATTAATAAGCTATGCATTGAGTCACTGATTACAGAAGCTCCTGAGAAGAATTCCTAAAATAAAAATGCGCTCATTATGATGTCCCTGCTCACACTCTATCTATTCTAGTCCTCAGATTTTTTGGTTTTAACGTTTATTTTGATTACTTAAATACAGAGAGGCATTAGTTCTTTTTTATAAATGGATTAAAAGATTGCACACAAATATATATATGTGTGTGTATATGAAGCTGACTTGAGAGATAATTCATTGACACAGAAAGAATTTGTTTTCTGTACCTCCTACAGTCAGCTTATTTATAACTAGTATTTGTGTACCTAGGTTATGTGAGCATGGTGCTTTGCCAAAAAATTAGTATTCAGCCTTTTCAGTCCCTCATATATGAGCTGCTCTTGAGAGCGAAAACTCCCAGTTTTAGCAAAAAATTGCATAAATCCAGTGGCTTGCATTACCATCTGCACAATCATCTTTTCTGGATTGTAAAGTGGAAAATGTTGGATTTATAGAAACCACATGCAAAGATTCATATTTAATTCTGCCAAGATTTGCTGTCACAGCAGCCTTAAAGCAGATATGCAAGCCACACAAAACTCAGTCACTCTCCTGGTATTACTGACAAGGCTGTATAATCAGGAAAGTGCATCTTTTATTGTAAAGTCTCCTGATAACTTAAAGTGATTAAAGTGATCTTTTATTTCCCAGTTGGTCAGTCCTGTTGAGATGGATAGTCTCACCTTCATAGAGATCTGGCATAAGTACTGTTTGAAATACAATGGACACAGGCAAGTTTAGAATACATAAAGCAAGTCTCTGCAGTAATCTGGAAGTTTTGTCCAGAGACAGCTCCAGATGTTCCTATTCACTATTCTATTTACTATTTCTGCACCAAAGTAATTGAAACAACGAATATTTATCTTGGATAGTTACAAATATCATGGTGGTTTAGTATTACAATGAGTACAGGGTACAGTATAAGGCTCCAGAGTGAAGAAGAAATGAAAAACATTGTAATGAAGCAAAACAATAAACCACATCCAGCCATGTCACATAAGGCAAAACTGTCTCCTTTTATTATTTTTTAACAGTGTCTCAACTTAGAAAAGGGCCATAATGTACTACAGTATTAAGACAATTCCTATTCAGAAGAGTTCAAAACATGCAGTCAAAAAGACACATTAAGACGCTGCACGCAATCAGTCAACAAGTAGCAGATGCAATAGCACAACTCTTTTTTCTGAGGGCCAGATCTTATCTGCTATTGGCAACACGCTTTCTAACACAGGAGGAAGACCACTTAAATATTCCCTGGTTATTAAAAGATGTCCGGCTGGAGCTCAGCTTGGCTGATAGTAGTCAGCCCTTCTGAATATTTGTGATATCTTTAGGAATACTTCCACACAAGGAGAGGACTGAAAGAATTATTGCAGGATGTCCTTTAGCTGCACTTGATTTCAAAAGGAGGGTCAAGTCCAGCTCTCTAATGATTGTTATTCTATTTAGATATTGTCAGAAATAACGCAACACTTCCCTATCAGCTATGTTGGCAACAGCAGAGATGGTGATGTGTATTTGAATTTAAAGCTACATATATTTTAAAAACAAAAAGTCAAATAAGATCATTGAATAGACATGATTTCCAGTATTCAGGAAAGAGATTCTTTCTCTCTTTCTGATATTTTAAAGCCTCTGAACCTCACTCTTGCTTTGCAGTCACATGATCCACTGAAGCCACAGGAACGTTTGTTATGAATCAGATCAATGGTCATTGTTACTCACTGTTGTGCAATAACAGGAATCCTTTCTAGATGTTCCAGAGGAAGGTGTCAGATTTTCCAAACATTGTGTTAGCATTGCATGCTTTATGTCATGAAATTTGAGGGTCAAAATCCTTTATAAATATTTATCCTATTTTATGTAAATAAGAGTAACATTCTTTGCTACAGTTGTGCAAAGAGTGAGCAAAACATCTCTTCAGAGAGCCAAATTATAACCTTGTTCTCATGACAGAGATTTTGTGTAACATTTTTTTCTGCGTTGTGGCAAGTAGGCCAATTCCCTTGACTTAAGCAGACATCTGCATTCTGCTGCCATTCAAGCACGATAATCCATACCCTCATTTCCAGTACCTGCTCTACCTTTGTATTCCTATTACTTAGCATCTGCCTGACTAACAGCTCAAAGACACATTTAGGCTTCAGGCTACTGTTAGTCTCAGTGTTCTCACTTTTAGTTATACAGTGCAGTAGCGCTAGACTAGGAAGATTATGCTGCTGGACATGACTGAGGATGAGTATCTGCTCAAAATATTCATTCTGTTACTGCATAGTTGTGCCAATTGCAAACTTAAGAACAGTGTTTAATGTGTAACTTTTAGAATGACCAAAGCAAAAAAAAAGGAAGGGGATACAGCACTGATTTTTCCATTTCATGGTTATGTAATTCCTCTTTGGGATCGTAAGATTTTTGCAAGGTAAGACTTTCTGTTAGCATTACCCACAGGGTGTATTCATGTAACATGGAATATTTTAACATTTTTCCATCTATTAAGTGCCAAATTTACCTTTATCTCTCTCACAGTTATGTTTTAGTCATGGTACTAGGGAACTTTCTGCCTTTCCAGAGGAAGTATTTATACGTATGATCTAAGACTTTTAGATAAAAGTGCTAAGAGAACTGGCAGGACTTTAAAGCGGTAAGTTAGGAATGGTAGGATGTTCACTTCTAACAGATGGATCCTGTCCATACTAACATAGAGAGGCATTAGTGCTCATCAAGATTAAATTTAGTTTTTTAAATAAGGGAATAAAGTCGATCATGGGCTCAATGGTGCTTTTTTAATCAGTTTTGGTAGCTCCCCTTGAAATGCACCTGGATATTGCCTGATATTTTTAAGAATATTTAATAAAGAAGAACAGCATATCAGACTGCGTACCCTGATGCTGGAAAACTTACCTTTATTTATGCTTGAAAGAATATTTCAGAAGCTCCAAGAAAGTTACATATTGGAATCACAAAAATAGAATTCTACTCTTTTAACAAAGTAAAATAAGAAGAAAACAGGGATTCTTCTACCACTAGAGTGTCTAGAACTGCTCTTTCTGGTATCAGTCCATTACTATTATGAGACATAAATAAGGTTAAAATAAACATGAAGTCCTCAAGGGTTTACAAGCTAAATTAGATTTGCATGGAGATAGGAAAACAAATACAGACAAAGAAAATGCAGACAATCTCTAAAATTACCTCAAATGATTAGAAGTGGAGAAATAAATATTTCTGGTAGGAAACACTGGGATGAGTATAGCTCATGTTATGCTGAAAATGAGGAATATAAATGTGTACTGGAGACTAATCCTTAGTATAACCAGGCAGCGTACAAAAATGATAGTGCCATAAAAATAGAGTGATTAAATTCATGAGAGACAGCTGGTGAGCATGTAGAATTTTCGAAAGATGAAACTATAAAAAAAAATGAAATCATTCTGATTCGAACTTTACCAATACAATTGAAATAAGAACATGAAATGTGGTTTCATTTCTGGGAATCAGAAATAACATTTTTGTGGCAAAGTGCCTGCAGAACACCTTATGGCAGGACACTTGGGATTCAGCCTCTGTTGTAACATCTTCTGCAACCTGTTGCAAAGCTCGGTCCCTCAGTGTCCCTACGTATAAGATTGGAATACTCTTTTACACATATTTTCACTCTTTTTAAAGTGCTGTATATGCAAAATGGGCTTACTATTGGTTTTGACAGTTAAAAGACAAATGCATACTAAAACTTCTGACCACGCTGCTGCAAGCACGACTTCTACAGACCAACTTTATGTGACTGTATTTTCCTGAGTCTTGATGTACAGTGCTGTTACGCCTTTTCAGAAGATATCACCTCTGTAGTGCAATTGGAGAGAGTGCTAGAGCATTAATCAGCCAGCAATATCTCACTTAACAGTATCAGTTCTGGTAAGGAATTTACTGTTGTGTCTAAGGCTGAGAGCTGAGCCTCAGCATTGTCAGTCAAGTCTGTGCATTCAGAATGATACTATTTTTTCTGTCTAAACAAGTCTGAACTTGCCAGGGATTTAGTATGTTGACATGATACTGTTAAGAACTGAAACTTATTCGGTTTAAGTTGATCAACTGTTTCCAAAACAAGGTTCCATGCACTGGTTTCTGAAATTTAATAGGAGGCAATAATTACCCTTTTGCTCAGATTGTCTATTTAAAATTGCCTATTCTTTCTTAACACAGCTCTTTGTTACTGATATCACATTACAGGGTTGAACTGTCCTTTTGCCCATAGGATTTTCTGACTATGTAAAATATTTGGTTCTGATCCAAAAATGGCCAAAGTACTTGTTGTGTTCCAAATCTTGTCTTGATATATAAGGCTGAAGCAGATAAAACCGCAGAACTCTCTTCTTTTGCAAATGATTCAACTTCCCTTTTTCAACTAGTTCTAAGTTATTAAAATTTGTGTATGGAATGCGATTATTCTGTATACAGAAATTGCACCAGTTATTACTGTAATTACATAATTCTTATTAAATTGAACTAATTCAATGATTTGCCATAATGCACCCAAACCCCCATGTGCCCTTGAATAATGTCAAAACCACATCCACTAACTTACACGTTATTGCATGTAGGAGATACAAGTCTGCTTTGCAAAAAGACAGGATGAAGAATAATTTTTTTTTACACTATCCTTAGTACTTGAGTAAAGATAATGTAAGGCCTAAAACCAGACGTTTTCTTTTTGAAACAGATTAAAGCAATTTAATGGCTATTTTAAACAGCAATAGCTGTTTTTTTCCTAATGTGTGTTTAAAACACGACTAACTTCAAGAATATGCTAGGCATATTTGGTGTCTATCCTTTGAATAAAGAAAGAGGGAGAATACACGGCATTTAACTCTCACACCTGCTGGCTTCTAAGGACTTCTTAATAGTGCGGGAGAGATCATGTACTTGCTCAGTCTATCAAAGGTGAAGTACATTTAAATCCATCCAAAACTACAAAGCTGCTTTCTTGTGGGTCTGAAAATCAGGTCCAAGTAGTTTGAGCAAAGCTTAAAGCTAAAATTAATCCTAAGAAAATGACATCTTTAAATTCAAGGTGGTAACAACCAGTCACAGTTTGCACAAATTTGGGCGAAGTCAGCCAAGTGAACCAACATAGTTCAATGGGTAATACACTATGTTGTTCACCCCATGTACTGTTGCAGACGTTTTTTGTGTGCTTGGAGTTCTGAAAAGTCTGGCTGTTTCACCCCATATCTAAAGCTCATTTAAATCAGTGGGAGTAGTTTGAATTAATCTGATCTCTCTTGATTCACATATTGGTGCATAAATAACTTAAAATCCTCTTTTTGAACATACTGACCCCACTGTCATTCCAAAAAAAATCTGGAAAAAATTTTTATAGAACAGGCTTACACCAGAAATGCTGGACTGGGTATTTAAGACAATACTAAACATTTAAACCTACATATTTGTTTAATCTGATTCCAGATTCAGAAAGTGTAAGGAATAGATGCAAATTCAATGTAAGCACAGCTTCTTTTTTTTAAAGCAAGGAGCAAACATAAGCTAGAAATATTGGTTGGAAAACACACTAGTGCAGCATAACACAGCAAGATCTCTAGCTAAAACAGAGATCATCACCACAGATAATCACCTCAGCATGGGCTGTCAAGTACTGTGTTAAAGCTAGAAAGTGTAATGCAATTTTTGGATGCATAGTGATATCTGGAAATAAGGGGAATGTCCTTCCATCTGCACGCAGAGCTGGTAAGACTTTACCAGAATATTGTATCCAGCACTAACTTCTGAAGAAGTCTGAAAATCAACATGAAGTTTTCAAAGAGAGGCATTTCTTTTTTCCCCTCCAGAGGTTTGTGAGGAGCTCAGTCAACTCAGCTACTCAAAGAAAAGGCCGAGAGAAGGAAACACTTGATCATTTGTATATAGGGTACTTAGATGTGGCAGAATGATCTGAAAGCAAGGGATTATTTTGCAGATGGATTAATAACAGGATCTTTAGGGCTGGAAGCTGAGGTTAAACAGAGTCATTCTTTCAATCCTATAGTTCACAGGCGTGAACATCGCTCCCAGATGAAACCAGGACTCCCCAGAGAGGTGAGAAGATTTGTCTGTAACTGCAGCCCAGAGGCTTCTTCCAATGCACAGATAGGATGCAAGTTTGGACCCCTGACCTGATTTAGGCTTTAATTCTGATTTTCTGACTCCTGACCTAGACTAGTAAATATCATGGGATCAGTCTCTCCTCCTCCTTCAGCAATGATATTTAGTTGTCAAGTATTAGAGAGCATTCAGAAATCATTCATAATGCTGAGCATAAGGATCCTACTTTATTTGGCCCTATCAGACAAATATATTCTATCTTTGCCTCCTGGCTAGCCTAGCTGGCTTCTGAGGATGCATTTCAGAGGTGTTTAATGTTCACTAGTGTTTTGGGATGGCTCCAGTAGGTGAGAGGGCTCCAAAAGTTAGAAGTTACAGTGAACTCTACAGCTGGGAATATCTATCCCACATTTCCTAGTTACCATACATATATATCGACAAGACTACTTAACATAATGATCAAGGGAAGAAAATATTCTTTGTGTTCCTATATGACCAGTACTTCGTGGCAACAGTTTATTTTACCTCCTAAATGCGTGCAGCACCTAACACAGTAAGGCAATAGTCTCAGCTGGAAAAAATCTAACAACATATCTATATGCATATCTTTATGATGACAGGGAAATGCAATTTGAAAATATGATTTCTTCAATGGACTATTAAAAATATGAGTACTTAAAGCTATATTGCAATATTTAGCATGACATTGATTTTGACAAACATAATATATAGTAACATTGGTTCACTGTAGATATGACAAAGTGATTTTCATATTACCTTTGTTAAATGTGATGCACGCACACACTAACTTTCATTTGACTATGAAATTACATTGATTTCCAGAATAAGATGGATGTAGTCTTTGTAATCACAAATGACCATGGGAAGCTTACCTTTATATTTCTTCACTTATGGGAAAGCTGATTTTCATATACACATTAATCACATTAGGTATGTGATAATTCATTCTTCAGTGTTAGAATTAATTGCTGGGAAACTTGTGAGCAGACAAAATGCCAAACTGAATTTAAACCAAAAGGTAGTCCTAAGAAGAAAAAAAAAAAACAACCACCACAACAAAAAAAATCCACGTCATGTTCTTGACAGGATAGGATAGCACCACAGAGAGATTTATCTCAGTGGCTATTCAGAGCTGACCTGTTACTGGCTACCAGCTGATCTGATCTTGTTTACTTGGCAGGAGACATCTGGGGACACTATTGTGCCTCTGTCAGATTCCGCACTGTGTTATCTATAGGATCTTCCAGTGGGCATGTTGTAAAAGCATCTCCCCATGGCCCTCTCACCCCATCTTTCTATAATGCAATTTGATATGGTATGTTTCCAGAGTCATAAAGGTGGAACCACACAACCAAAAAGCACTACTTGCCATTCCTTTCTGAAAATCACTGTCCAATCCAAGCTCCAAGCTTACACATACATTGTATCAGTCAAATTATATCTCTTAGTCGTATGAGATCTCTTACCACCTTCCCTAGGCACTTTGAACTAATAAGTGGATATAATCTATAACATATGGAAATGAAAGGAATAAACATAATGCAGTAATTAGTCCTTGCTAGTGACATTGCAGCCCTATATATATATATGCTGTCAAGATGATCATTGTGCAATCTGAAGATATAGAATCAATGTTTGTTTAGAAACACACTCAAGTAAGTTGAATTCATCAGACCAGCTAGTCTTTCTGCTGCTTTTGTTTCTCATATATTCTCCTTTTTTCCCCAGAAAAATTATTGTCTTCTTTTCATGTTTTCTTTTGGATATAGCTAAGCAGAGTTGAAAGGAAACCACAATAGCATGCATAATAGTATGGGGGAAAATCATATCACCAAGTAATTGAACCACAGTTCTCACAAGTGGAAAATAAAATCATTAGGTAGTGATAAATCATTCTTAGAAAGATAAGAATATACCCCTTGAATCCTCCGATTTCCTGCTAACACATTCTGATCTATTATAGTAGCACTTTTTGCCATTGTAAGGAAGTGTAAGGTAAAATGCTGTTGTGAAAGTGTGTGATACACATTGTACAGTATTTAAGATGACACATTGCAGCCAAGGAAAGCTTAAAAGGCACAGTTTAGTTACAGCTGATCTGATGTTGTCTTGAAAGAGGCTAAAATAGGCTTTTTGCTTACTGCTAGTTCTTTTGTACTAGCACATGTAGGCTTTCCATCAATATTCACTGATGCTTTTGGCATTAGCTTGTGAAGTTATGGATAAATCCCAACTCTCAGAGAAAGAGCATTCATATAAAGCACAATAACTCAGTCTGGAAGATTTGATAGAGAGAAGCAGGAATATGTGTCAGGCATTTACTGATCTGAAAAGGCAGAAAAAGAATTAGTGAGATAAGGCAAAGAAAAGGTTTCCTGAAATGGGGTAGTGCCATATATGATCAATGATTGTAAACAGAGCACAAGAATGCTTCTAAATATATTTACAATATTGTTTTACTGCTACTTCTTCCAAGACCTTCCAATTAATCTCCTGTATCTAGGTCTGTATGGCACCTGTTGGTACGGCTTCATATATTCATTTCCTCTCAGTTTAAGTATTTAGTTAGCAACATAAAATAGAAGTCTAATCACCCCAGGTTTCTGCAGTGTCAAAAAAGATGGCTGTTTCCATACCCTGATTCAGACTGCAAATAGGATCATTACTCTCTGGAAGTATTCCTTTCCATTGATTACAGGACCGAACAGGCAAATTAAAATTAAGCAACATGATTCCAGTCCCGAGCTCTGTAAGTCATGGTTCGTCAGCTTCCTCTATGTCATTGCAGTGGTAGTAAATAGAAACCCCAGTCCAATAAAAACTCACTAGGTGAAACCATTTGACTGCTAATATCTGATATTGAATGACATTAATATCTGATGTTACTGAGGAATGCAATTAGCCTGAGGAATTAAGAAAAGAGTGAGACAAGGAGCAAGATAACAATGAAACACTGTAATTGCCTTTTCCCAGGAAATATATAATAGTAATACATGGTGGCCCTGGCACATTTTGTTTTAAAGAAGTTCAAAGTACTTTATAGATGTCAGATAGTTTTTCAGCTAACCCCAATAAATTAAGTAGTTTTTACCATTAAAAACCTATGCTTAAGCTGTATGATTTTGTCTTTTTCCATCCATTCAACTGTTCTCCTTCAGAGCACGTGTTTATTTCTTTTTTCTTATTGATCTATTAAGTCCTCTAGGACAGAATGGGTCATGGTTGCTGGAGTTACTACAACATCTACCTGACTCCACTGCTTTAAGGTGGGGCAGTATGACTATGTAAGATGAGCCCCTTCTGATCTTAACTGCCACATCACATAATCCACTAACAAGCCTCATTTTAAGAGACACTAGAAAACTATGTGATGCCATGTTTAAAAGTGCTTTTAAGAAAGGTTTTGCTGTAATTAAAAATCATCATAGAACTTATGAAAACAAAAATATATAATTCAGTAAGGAATGACCATTCCCTTTCAATCAGCCAGACTGAACAGTTTATGCCATCATGATAGAATTAATGAAAAGCTCCTTTTGTTGTACCTTTTGTTGTCTTGCCTTATTCCCCATACAGCTATTGTAAAGCATTGTGTCAACAATCTAAACCATTGGGGAATCAACCTTAAGAAATTAATGAAGCAGAATTAAGGGACAAGTTGAAGACAGTTACATTTATTTTTTTTTTTAATAACGTATACTCCTCTCTTGAGAAGAGATTTAATCACCAGAGCTATGGGCCAAATTTGTTCTCTGCTTCCCAACCTGGTAAATGTACCAAGGACTGTTTCTCTTCAAATGCATAGAGATCTTCTAGAGGTGAACTTATTCAGCTGTCCCCCTTCCAGCCTGACAGGTATAGTAAGTCTTGAAGTCCAAATGCATAAGTAAAATAAACACGGAAATTTCAAGCACTGTGTTAGCTAACATTTAGGCAGTTGTCTGGTGAGATCTATTATTCTAGCTTAAGAGCCAGTGCCCCTGCACAATCTTTGGGGGAAATTAAATAACAGTATAGACTGAGATACTGAAGAGCTGTTAACACATTTAAATTGTGGTTGTTTCCAGCCACACCGACAAATATGGCAATATTTTTACTGTAACAGTCACTGCATGTACACTGGCAAGGTAGAAATGAGTCAGGAACTGCCATGTTGTAACAAGCAGACCACAAAGATACCATAACATATGAACTAAAACAATTCTATCGCTTGTGGAGATCAAGGCCTCCACTTACATGCGACTCAATGTGCCTAATTGAACC
>JANHGB010018313.1:7620-22412 GCA_026283785.1 Coracopsis vasa | reverse complement strand
GTTGGACACAGGGGCTTGGAGCAAGCTGCTCCAGTGGAAGGTGTCCCTGCCCGTGGCAGGGGTTGGAACTGGATGAGGTTTAAGGTCCCTTCCAATGCAAACCAGGCTGGGATTCTATGATGTAAACCTTTAATTCCTTTAATTTAAATCACAGTATTTCTTTATAACCACTCAACATGAAGGCAGCATGTTTAATTAGACAAGTAATGTGGTATCAACAGTCTTTTTGCTGCTGGAAGACCCTTGTGGGTGGAGAGCAGAGCACGATGCCTATAATGCAATCAGAACTCTGCTTATTGAAGATGTTACTGGTGGGGTATGAAATGCTTGTGCCCAGTAATCTACTTCCCAACATCCCATTTCACACCTCGGAAAGAAAATGAGGAAAACAACTTCTTGCCCAGCTATGGGGAATGGCTTTTTCCACAGATATGATAGCAGAAGCTCCCAAGAATCTCATAGAGAAAAAAAGTATTACTGGTATTACCTTAAAAAATGAATGTTCTTGCTAAGAAAATACCAGTAACGATGAAGGTGGAAACTCTGTAGATGGAATCTTTCTGTTGTACACTTAACCCCATGCATGAAGCTGATAACAACCTGCTTGTTTCCAGCTATGTAATCCTGACATTGTCACATTTATTGTCCATGAAAATAGGATTCATTTTCTATCTCTCACAGCTGCTAACAATCCTATTCTGTTTCTTTTTCAAGCTGAAACTAAGCAACCCTGAGTAATTGCTACTGAAAGCCATACATACCAGCTAGGTGTCATCTTAAAGTCCTGTGGCTCTTTGATGACAGAAACATCACTTACCTGACTGCCAAAGGAATACTGCACCTAATGCTTAGTATTTCTTTGTCTGTCTCTAAGACTTGTTATTAAACCTGAAGGGCCTCCTGGTCAGATCTGAATTTCTTTTTCAAGGATGAAGAAAGGAGCATAATTTACCCCCTTAGCACAGATTAAGGTGTGTCTGGGGGGGGTTAGCTTTAAGAAGGCTGTCGTTTGGTGAGGTTAAGCAATTTGGAAGCAAAGGATCTATCATCTACTGTCTCACTGCTGTGACCTGGAGCCAGCATGAATAAGAAATGGATCTTATGAAGAAAGGCATCAATGAGGAACATGTTTCAAGTTTTCTTTATAAGATCAGGCGTCAGGATGTCTGAAGAGAGGTATCGTAAAAAGAGGAATGCTGGGCCACCACCTGAGCCACTGCAAATGGTCTGACAACACTGCAACGATGACACAGGGCAGCACAGCTCCACGGTGGGGGTTAAGCAGCCCCATTTAGCACTGCAACAGGGAACTCCCAAGAGAATCAACAGGCACCTCATAGACCTTTGGCTGGATTGTTTGCAGAGAAAATAAATCCTCCTGCTCCTGAAGACAAGAGGCAATGGGACGGCAGCTGGGAAACTGCAAGGTCCTTCTGTGACTTCAAACCAAGTCACATTTGTAAAGAGGGATGTACTAAAAGCAGAAGATAGATGCACTCTCATCTGTTGCAAACTGGGCAGCTCTGGCATCATTTTGCTGACCCACTGCTGTAGGTATTTGAGAGACATTGTGCTGATAGGTTCGCTGTTACTCCCATAACTTATTGCTCAGAAATATGAGTAAAGACAAATACGTATCTGTACTGGTGACCTAGGAGGTAAATGGGATTTTGGTTCCCATTAGGCCTGGTACAAATGTAATGTAGGTGTAGCAGGACCTAAAAGATTATAGCAAGAGGTGAGAGGTCTTTCTATGGCAGTAAATAGCTTTTTCTTGTGTCAAATGTTAACAGCACTTGTTATTTACAAATGACCTCAGGTAAATGAAGCAAGGTTAGTGTGTAAGTATGAAGTGAAGGAACAGATGAACCCCTCATGCAAGTCCTAGTGTTTCTGGAGATTAATGACAACTGCTTCTAGCAAAATTTAGGATCGAGGGCTAGATGTAAAGAACAAATCAGAGCAAAACCTAGCTCTTGTTTAACAGCTTGTATATTTCCCCAAGGGATTCTCTTTTAATTACATATGAATTTATTGCAAATTAATTTTTACCTTCTATAAACACTGCCTGTTTCATCATTTCTGCAGTGTCTGTGAACACTCAGGCATTTTCCTGCCTTACACAAAATCACTGGTTAAGGAAGCAACCCCAGAATTCCTGCCCCCTGTCTCAGGAAGTTTATGCCTGAGTAATTCATGATAACAGTTCTTCAGTTTCCCTTGTGAGGTGCCGGATCCTTAAGATCCTTACATGATGCACTAGTCTGGTGTATCTGGTTTCTCTGAACAAAACACACTATGTGTGTGTGATAAGTCCATGTTCAAATGTATGGTTGTACAGAACAGCATGCCCCTCAAAAGTTTTCAGTAATGTATTTTAAAACAAGGTGGAACCTGTGGGCAGAAAGGTCTGGCTTTAAATTCCCTGGAAGTTGTTCACTGGAGGAACTGACGCAGGGATGCAGGTTATTTTCAATAGGCACCAGGATTTGGTCCTTTCCTTTTTAAGGATGCTAAGGCAACTTTCAGAGAGTATCCAGCACTCAGGCTACATCTTTCTACTAGTAAATCAAACAAGGTCAGAATACTGGCTCAGGTGCTGCAAGGGGCCCATCCGTTGAGCTGAATGGTTGGTAGGCCCCCAGGCACGGTGCTGCCTTAGATGAAGCAGTACTTCTCCCTCAATCAACACTTGGCCATAGCCAAAGGATCATGTGGCTGTTGGGTTCCAGACATCACATTTTGATGCCCATCCTGCCTCTCAGCAAACCAAACATCAAGTGCAGTTCTGCTTCATATCAAACACTGAGTAAGATCTCTTCCAACAATGTGATGGCAAAGCCTTTGTATGGAGAACAGGCAGGTGAGGCCCACAGGCTGAAGGAAGCCAGTAAAGCTAGCACAAGGTAAAAGTCTTGAAGAATAGCAAAAGGCTTGAAGAATAGAAAAGATATTCGACATACTTTCTGAAAAGAGCAGGACAAATCTAGAGAGCTGATCAAAGGCACGCATGGGTGGATGAGAGCAGAGCTGAGGAAGGAGGGGACTGACAAAACCATCTGAGAGCAAAAGGACAGTTGCTTCTCAACATGAAAGCTCGTAAAAATACGGGTGTTTGAGAACAGCTTGTAAACTTTACTAACCAGTTCTCTGTTTTCATGCTGTTTATAAAGACATTACTGTTATGAGATGCAGTGTTGCGTAGGTTTATTTGGTGATGTTATCCCAGAGGACGCCTACCTTAGCTGCAGGTATTTTCTAAAGCTATTTCATCACAACAAACAGCAAAAAACAAGCACTGTAAATGTGCATTTAACTTCCTGCTTGGAGGTCTGTAACAGCAAGCTCCCTGGAGCTGAGATCTATGTGGGCCAAGGGAGGCAGCATGAGTTTTGGAGTCAGGAGGCCCTCTTGATCTCTTTCTGAGCTGTTTAAGGCCTTTCCTAAAATGCTGTGAGACACTTGAATCAACAGCACAATATGAACAGCAGCTCTTCAGTTATGTTCCACTGAAGAGGTACAGACACACCGGCCTCTCCCACCTTAACCCAGTGCACTGTTTGCAACTGCAAGAGGAAGGCTGAGATACTGAAGGATGCTTCCTCTCCCCTGTGTGCCATGCTGTGCCACCTTACATCCTGGCAGTACCTCCGAATAGACGGTGCAAGTTTGAACCCATGCATATCGAGAAAGTCATTAAGCTTAAGCCTCCTCATTGCTGAACATCCATTCTCTTGGTTAGGAAAGTACTAATAAGGGTGCTCACTACGATCACCTTCTCCTTTGACTGTTTCAGACTAAGCAGAAGTCCCAATAATTCTTTCCAAGTGGGCAGGTGTGGCTCTGGCAGCACTGAAACAAGAGGGAGAACTATCACACACACATGGCCACCAGCACACAGAAATATGGGAGAGGCCCTGTCCCTAGTGATGCTGGAAAAGGTTTGGGATATTTCTGGACCCCAGGCACTGAATACAACAGCAAGCCCTTCATTTTTCTCTGAGATGAAATGACTCAAAGTCGGGTGTTGCAAGAACTTGCTGGGAAAGTGGAAAATCCAGACCAGCATGCCAGCTCTTGCCTATTCCAACATCCAACTGTGAGCTTATTTTGCAGCCTTTGGGGAGCAGAATACTGATATTGCCACAGTTCATAAGGCCAAACTGTAAATTCTTCAGCAATAGGTTAAAAAAAATGGAGAAAAAGGACTACGTGGCTGGGCCAGGTTACTGGTTAGGAGCAGTAATTCCTGTTCTTGCAACATTATCTAAAAGATCTGGTTTAATCCCTCTTATTGCTACCAAAGAGTACCAAAAGAAGCAGCAGCCTCAAGACAAATTCCCTTGCACAGCAAACTCTGCTGATGCTCCAGAAAGTAACAACACAGAAGCACCAACAAGAGCAAGACAAGGCTCTGCTTAACTGACAGGTTTAGGTTGTGGTTGTGCTGGCTTCTTTAAACCAATTATTGACAGCCAAGTAGGCCTCTGAATCCCAAGTCACCCATGTGCAGCAACACAGCTTAGTTACTTGAGTTATTGTAGATACCTGTACTGTAAGACCTGCTCATGAATCGCTTGAGCCAATGAGGTTAGAAAAGGCACTCCATGATTTGGAAGTCAGCCTCTACACTGTCAGCTCCTCCTATGTTCAGAAGCAGCTCTGCTACAAAAGGGTTGCAGTCTCTGTTAAGATTTGTGAGCCAGACAAGGCTTGCAGGCACCATCCCTTTCCTCCCTGCAGAGCTTATTTGCTGGAGGAGAAAGCCTCCCAGGTGTCTCTTTAGGTAACACTAAGAGGTACCAGATGGAACTTGTCTGTCTCATCAACAGCCACAAAATGGTGGCTGCCCTCCCTTTTGGGTCAAGTGGAAATGAGGGAGAGAGGTAACAACAGATTTTTTTAGGCCAGCGTATTCAGGCTGTAGTATTTTGAGTTTTATTCAGTGTTTAAAATGTCTTTTCTGTGCTTGTTCTCAGTGTGATAAGGAGCACATTTAAGTAATGTAGAGCTGGTAGAAATGTTTTCAATTAAAAGCTTTCCAAATACTTTGTAAGGAATTAAATATTAATACTTGGGTTTTGTATGAGACTGTGTTCTGAAATGAACCTGTACTCCTACCATAGTATCACCAGAAGCAATTGATCTACAGTCTCTTGTAGCAGAGGAGAGATGTTTGGGTAGTACTCTGAGAACTTTTGCCACTTGGATGGCCTGATGTGCTTTGTGTTATATATTAACACATCTTAGCTATAAACCTTAGTTTGGGGGGGAATCTGTTACTGGTGGAGAATGAGCGGTTTTGCAGTTAAGTGCTTTTCACAGCCAGTGACATGCTCTTGAATCCTCAACATGTCAAAGCTGTGACATTACCTGGATGTTGCAGAGGATTACTCAGTGTTCAAAGCCATGTTGTTCAGCCTTTCAGCCTCACCTAACTATTTTGCCAACATCTGATAAATTTGCTAATTGTAGACTACTTGTACTGGTGACTTAAAAGGTGTGTAACACAAAGACTTGCAATGAGACACAACTGATACCTTTATTAACTGAAAGCTACTATATTTTGATGAGTACAAGGGGGAAGGATGTACAACTCTTCCACAGGGGGATCAATCAATAAAATGATGCTTTTTTTCCTTTCTAAATACCTATGTATACAAAAATATATTTCCTGCCTTCGTGTAGAATTCAAAGGAAGAGGTGTTAACACCCAGGTTACTTGAAGCTGCAATTCCCCTGCTGATTCTGGTTAAAGCAAATCGCAACTGTTAAGTCATCTGCCCTGCAAACACTGGGACAATTACTTCTAGCTAAGCATTGCCACCTCTCCCATCTGTGGCAAAAATAACAAACACTTCAAGTGTTTCTTAACACTATTAACTATTAAGAAAACTTAACAGTGAGGCACAAGCAGTCTGAGCCAGAAGGAGCTCACAAGAAAACATTCATAGCACTTAGAGCACACAGTTGCTGCATTGACCTTGAAAGGCAGCAGTAAGAGAATTAATTTCTGTACTATTTGTCAGTCAATGTGAAAAGCTGCAAGGCTGCATGCTATTTTTTATTCTCAAGTCCTCTTCCCGAAAGGCACATCTTGTGTGACTCAAGAAAGAGCCTTATTATGAAGAAAACAAGATAAAGGGGAGAGAAACAAAGAAACAGAACAAAGTGGAAGAGACACATTTAAAATGCTGTTTTCAAATGGATTGATTAAAAGTGTTTATGCCTGTGAGAGGTCAATAAATGAGCTGGGCTGTGCCCATGGTTTAAAACCACTGAGCTGACTAGAAGCCTGGGGGTAGGATGAGTGCTTACAAACCTGTGTGCTCCCCACTGCAGCATTGCTGTGTTAATGGTTTCCAAAGCCATAGCATTCTTTGCCTTAGAAAAATAATCCAAATACTTGGGGCAGGGTGTGATTCATCTTCCAGACACGTTGCAATAATTCTGTATTAACCAATTCCACAGATGTGCACAAAAGCACAAAGAGCAAGAGGAAAACACAATCTATTTTAATGTCCTAACGGGCTATGCATAGCTGGGGATAAAAGTATTTTTGAAGTTATTAAAAATCCTCTAAAGCTCTGAAATGTCACTTTTTGAGCTCATTTCACTGAAGTATCCTAAACACCCTCTGTAAAATCGGTGAGTTCGGTCAGTAAAAAGCTCGGTTTACAGAGATAATAGTCATAGAAGAGCAAGTGTTAAGTTGCTGTAAGTGCCCTTCATAGGTTCCTGTAAAACAGGAATCATTCTGTTTCTGTTCATGGAAAGCAAAGCTTCCTAAAATATGTACAGCAACAAATGAAAGCCAACAGTGCTTCAATAAACCCCAAAATGGAATTTGTCCTTGTTGCAGGGAAAAGGATGGCTGCACACAGTTCTGGTTTTACTGCAGACCCCACTCATGACACTGTGAGTACTTCTTTCACAGCCAGAGTTATCACTTCCTATAAAATACCACTGTGTGTCTTTTGACAAATAAAACCTGCATGGCAAAAGGAAAAGCATAGAATGGTTGGGGTTGGAAAGGACCACCCTAAGGAAATGCAAGTGCTCATGCAGTACTGGCTGATTAAAATGGTGCCGAATGCTGCTTTTTCTAGCTAGAAAATTCGCATGGAGATGAGAATTCCTCAAGTGAGATGGAGATAAAAGAGAGAGTGCCACCTGCGGGGCTTGGGGCGGGGGTAAAGCTGCTCTTCTGGTCATTTCTATGATGTGCAAGACACTCGCTCAGTATTTTCAGGAGATAAATGCCTTCCTTGGGAAGAACTTCCGTAACTTAAACTCAATCTTATGAAACAATTCACACCCTCTGTAGTAACCCTCAGAAATATCATATCTCCTTGAATAGTAAACCCTTCACTACTTTTTATAGTTGTTAGAAAGCCTTTGTTTTCCCAGGCTTTGTATTTAAAGGGAAAAAGATAGAGTAACAAAATAGAATAATCCTGAGGAATCACTCATTAATAGAATATCTGTTATCTGGGGGGGGGGGTGTTATTAAAATAAGGGTAAATTAATGATAGGCCTGTCCCATAAAATCAGCTTGCATGAAATAATTTTTAAGGCTCTGCTACCTCATATTAAATGGGATAGTTTGTATGAAATTCGGTTTGCTAAATTAGTTATTGCTGCTTCGCTGTTATATATGATTACTGTTGCTAATATTGCTAGCTAAATCAAAGGCAGACTTGTAAAAAGCTCTACTCAAGGAGTAGTCTTATTTGGTGTCAGTGTGATTTAGTGGGTTGTTTAGAAATACGGAAGCTGATTTGAAGCACAGAACAGGCTGTTCTCATAACGAAAACCCAGCTACTGAGTGAAAACGCAGACCAAGCCTTACAATACAAGGGGAAGTAACACCTACATGTGTTCTTGGATGTGAAAAAGTAGGAGTCTCCACAAGCCAAGGGCCAGTTATTAGAATCCACGGTACTCTAATTCATGTATCTTTTTCACCAGGTGTTTTGGGGAGGGGTTAAGTGAAATATTCATACCACAAAGAAGTGACACTCGTGGAACAGCAGGATCTCTTCCCAAGTAATCACTAGAAACATGGGATTCTCTGTTTGGAAAAGATTGGCAGACTTCAGTCAGATCTTTATAAACCATTTAAAAATGGCAAAAGCAGGAGGAGGACTGCTTCTGTGGTTATATAGATACGCACTGGGTTTTGTCACTTAGGTCAAAGCTGAAAGCAAGGTCTTGTTCTTGGTTTTGAGGCTTTTGTAACTCAAAGACAGGTAGGAAGCCAAGGTAGGAAGCCATGGTAGTAACACAGAAGGGGAATGTCTGTAGCTATGTTACCAATGTGGCTGCAGAGTACTGCGGGGGGGGAGAGATGCCTGTTTAAATTTTACCTCTCTCTGGAATGGAATTTGTCTGCTGCTTGATTGAGCCTCATGTATATGCAAATATCCTTTCCAATTTGATTAAAACAAGCAACATCAACATATGCTTATCCAATAACCATGACCTCAAATAACTGCTATCCCCTCCCAATCCCTGGGGCACCAAGAGGATTGGCAGGATTTCTGCACTGCCTTTTTTCCTCTGTTTACTAAAGCCTATTTAGGTATTGTATTTTTCCTGTATTACACTCTGCTTCACTGCTTAAAAAGCTTTCTTGCCTTAAATCATGTTTCATCTAAACCCATTTAAAAGGAACTGTGCCTTCACCCTAGAGAATCCTGTAAATATTAGGAAAGAGTTCCTTTTTAAATAAAAATTATTTTCTTTTAGTATTATTATATATATATTACTATATGTTATATAATATACTCTATATTACTAATATACTACTATACTATTAATATACTATATATTACTATATATACTACAATTGTATTCTCTGATGCATTTTTCAAACAGTAGGGGAGGATGTTAAGGAGAAACAGCTTGCTACAAACAAAGCCAAATACCACCTTAATAGGTGTAGGAAAAAATCATCAGTGGAAAAGGCAGAAAGAAAGTAACTATACCTGCTTAAGGAATCTGTCGGATGCATGGCTGTGCTTAGCTAGCACGTTTGGCAGAGCAGGGTTTTCATATTCAAATTGAGGATTGTATGTAAAATCTGACTTGAAGAATTTCATCTTCTCTTTCTCCACGTTGGAAGGCTTGATTGCAGTCAGTAAACAGAGCTTTCGGCCAGAGGCATCACCTTCTTTACCATGGCTTTTGGAGGACTGGGACTGCTTTGGCTTTGTTAGACTCAAATGCCTCTTAGTTCTACTTTTGGGTCGAGATGGCAGCCCTATGCTGCTCCCTGCAACCGAAACGCTGCTGGTGAACTTCACGCTGGTAGACACTGGGCTGGTGACGATGATGGAGGGCTGTCTGTTTGTGCAGTACCAGCCAGGGCTGAGCAAGGGTAGCGGGACCTTGATTTTGTGGTGCTCACTGCTTCGGGAGGTGGCGGAACACTTTGTGGTCTTTCTGTGCTTCTTGTGGTGAACAGACGACTGCTTCTGAGTGTGGTGCTTTTTCTCCTCTTTGCTCTGTAGAAGGACATTGTAGCTACTGGTTCCTGTTGTGAAAATGTCCTTGAGGATCCCCGAAGGTGGGTGCTGGAGGCTGCTTTCATTGTTAATGTTCAGCTTATGTTCTTCTGGTCTCAGGACCGATTTCTTAGAAAGCTCTGTTTTACGCCAGTGAAGTTTTTCTGCATTGAAGAGGGGACAAAAGAATAAAACTGAGGACAAATTTCATTGTTCCATGCAGCAATATTAATCTAAGGGACTGGAAACTGCAACATAAATGAAACACAAGACTTGTTTTAACTGCAATCACATCAAGTCAGTCTTAACTTCTTGACATATGGGAGCATTGTGTACTTTTGGATTTGTAAGATCCAGCTAAACAAGTATTTTATGTTTGGATCTCCATGTACAAGTCCACTATTTGGAACGAAGAACAAACTTGGTTAAAACAAGGCTCTGTGTAGGACTTTATGAGTATTTACTCTTACATTAACCAATTTCCAGTCAAAATCTGCTTGATCTTTACCATGCAAGCAAGACTTTCCATATGGATAAAAAGTAGCTTTAAAAATAGGAGACTGTATAGGAGTATGTGAGCAGTATTTACAGTGAAGTCCCACAGGGATCCATGCTGTGATATAAGCAGTCTGGAGTGGGCTTAGCTGCAAAATCTCATTAACGGAATTTACTCTCAGAAAGGATGAGAACATAGGAATGGGCCAGCCACTGTGAATGATTTACAACACCATACAAACAGCAGTGTAAGTTTGAAAGACTTCAGTTTCATGTATACTTTCTTAATACAGACAGTAAGGTATATCTCAAGAGGAGAGAGATCAGCTAGTTACAAACACACCCCTCAGAATCCTTAAGGCAATGCTGTTGTTTCATCTATTCAATGCAGTTCTAAAACAACAGCTGACTTTAAGAAAGCACTTGAGAAGAAACACTGCAAACCAAACTGAGCACAAGAAGAGAATAAAGTTCCTTTACTGAATGAATCCTCCTTTCTTGCTCTGACCCCTGGCATAGCCTTCAGGGGAGACAGGTCCCTGGTGCAGGGCAGCTGCATGGAAAAGTCATTGAGGATTAAAACTGTACTTGACATTTGTGCTGCTTTGTTAGACAGAAGTGACCTCTCTTCACTAGTTCTAACCATCCCTTCTCTCCTCAGTCAGCTCACCATAGAACATCAGGTGAGCTGAAAGTAAGGGCACAAACAAATCCTGCCACAGACAGGATTTCTGCTTCTGACTTGTACACCAGAAATGAATGGATTACCAGAACAGGAGATACGGCCAGAGTTTGATTACAGCCCACAAAAGGGATTTGAGCTGCAGCCCACAGTTATACACAGATGAGCTGTAATTACTTTACATATAGTAATTATACTCTGAATGGAACATTAGCAAAAGATCATTTAATGCCTCCAAGAGGAAAAAAAAAAACCTCAATAGCAGTTTAATTTCAGCTTTATTTTTCCAGTAAAATTAGGTTTTGCTCCCAGCAGAAGCACCATGACAACGTATTTCATGCTGTTGGACCTCGCTCAGTTCTGTGTTCATGTCCATCTGTGTTCCTCAGCTCTCATGAAGATGCTGCCCTAAAAAGCAAAGAGACAGGGGTCCTGTTTGCATGGACATACAATGGGAAATCTGCAGCCTGGGTGTTTCCTCCACTGGGAAGAGAGAGATAGAAGCATTAGATTATTCTCTTTCA
The DNA here is from genome assembly GCA_026283785.1 of Coracopsis vasa. NCBI lineage: Eukaryota > Metazoa > Chordata > Aves > Psittaciformes > Psittacidae > Coracopsis > Coracopsis vasa. The sequence goes on along the minus strand of JANHGB010018313.1, from coordinate 11,202 downwards.
CTAAAGCATGCACATCTTGTGCAAGGTCAGTTTTGTTTCACGGTAAGCTTGCGAGTTCTCTTTCTATTCTTGGTGTAGTCCTTGGCATTCCTGTTCAACTTCTGTCAGATTATTCTCATCACATACGTGACCACCTGCCTACATGGCTTATCCTGCTCTACCATGAGCTGTCATGGTAAGAAACTACACTTCCCATCACAATAGCAAAACAACTACCCTAAAACGAGACAACAGAATAGGATGCCTGCCCTCACATTATTTCTCGGCAAGGATTTGAGATGGACTTCAGACCTCTCCCAGTGATTACTGTAGCAGAACCCTTACTTTTAAGAAGGGTAAATGAAAAGCAAGGTTTCCAGAACAGCTGAACACAGAAATGTTAAATTTCTGAGCATGTGACTGCTTCTGTAGCCAAAATTGAAACAGGAAATTACAGCTACTTCTTAAATCAGGCAAGATAATAATGTAATGCTAGCAGTGGTAGGGCTTCACCTTCTCTACTAATCAATTAAATTGCTACTGCACAGGGAATAATTTGAATTAATACCACACTTGTATCTATGAAGTGATAAACAGAAAATAGAATTCAAAGAAACAACTCAAAATTACCTTAACACTCCCCAACTCTTGTGTTGATCCAGTACCAAAATCCCATGATAGTAAGCTTTCAGAGGAAAGAGGTAGAGTTGGCCAGTAATAAATGCAGTTATAGCTAGATAATTTCTTGTGATTGAATATCACAAGTCAGTGATGTTAATTCTCCTGTCAGTGTCATCAATGGTCGTCAAGTGCCGAACACGCGCTGGCAGGTTTCATGTGCACATGGCTGATATCAAAAATAGCTGTCCCCAGTTCTGTAGTTACTTTGTATGTGCAATCTCACAGCAAAGTGGTTTTTCAGCTGCCAAACTAAGCGTGTCCTTAATTTCCTTCTGACTAAAGTAGGATACAGTTTGATGCATATTTGTGCTGGAAACCTAGACTCAATGTTAATCCATCGGATTTGAGAGATTACATTGAATAACACTGCACTTGTCACGTAAGTCACTTAACTCAGTTTTTTGATGGGTCCTGTGCACATCATTATTTTACGAAATAAACTAGAAAATAACATTTGAGACAATGTCAAAATCATGCTGCAAATCAGCAAATTTGAAAGTTCTTTCTCCAGTACATTAGTTTAATCTGTAACAGTGATCATTTTAAACAGTCAGACATGTCAACCAAACTGAAACCACACTGTCTTTCAGGAAACTCAACTTACTAAACTGTATCCAAGAGTTTTCAAGGCTCAGCAATGCCTGGTTATTGAAGCAGGGGTCTAGTATTCTGAATATAAACCCCATTCATCACACAGCCCGTGTTCTGAAAACGTGCTTCAGTGTTTCTAAATGTACTGAGGTATCATACTGCTATAAAGCAGCCTGCTGGAGAATGGATTATCAACTCACATTAATTACACAGATTGTCTAGCGGTGATTTCCAGCTTGTAAAATCTGGATGCCACAGGACAGACATCAACAGATTACTTATAAAAGGGGCGAAAATGAACATCACCGTACTATGGCATAACCCTATCCTGCGTATCATGCTACGGATCATGTAGGTTTCATCTTTTATATCTCATCCACAAATCTGAACTTCCTGAATTTACATAGGTCAGATTTTGCAGCAGCAAAGTGTCAAAGAGCAAATGCCCAAGCCTCCTGTTACCTTTGAGAACCTCCCTCAGGTCATGTCATGTATGTACAAAGATTGTCTCCATTGCTCTTGCTTCCAAACACTCAAAATTCTTCAACAGTTAAAAAACCTGACTATAAAACAGGCATAGTCTCTCCCCAAAAGATTTCCCATCATGTTTACTTCCATTTAATGATATTTTATTCCTCTCTGCAGCAACACAGTAATAAAAACATAGATCCTAGAGACGGGTGAATTGCTAAATGAAACATGTAAGGTGATGATGTGAGGAAGCAAGGAGGGGCAGAAGAACTGCCTGTCCCCTTTTTGGCATCATTAGAGTACCAAAGGACAGAAAACTCTCCTGTTCAATAGAAACTTTGTCTGTCTTGGGCCAGAGTAGAACTCTGCCCCTCTTCAGATCCACTGTGTTTGGATTGTGCTGTCTCATAAGGTAAGTTCATTTATATACATGTAGCTATTCCAGTGTCACAGCAGTGCTGGAGAAGACCGCTAACAGAGGATATGTGGGAACTACAAATCTCATTATGATTCTGCTCTAATGAAATACTCTCCATGTCTAAACTGTACCCCAGTCACATTAACTTTGAATCTTGTAACCACAGACACATCTTGTCAGAGATTAGATCATTAGGGAAGTGTTGGATTTTATGTTCTCTTTGGGAGCTAGGTTGTATTATTTGTCTCCATCCTCTGGAAACTGATAAATAAAGCAAATTTTATCATGTTAATAACATAGTGGTAAAATCACAATGTAAGATTTTTTCCCAGACTTTGAGAGTGTTGTAGAAAAATCTTCCTCTACACTACTGGGTAGCTTCTTAAATACCTGTCCCGAAGGTGGAATGAGGTTAATCACAGATATCTGTGGGCACAGACCTCTCTCTGTCCAGCTAACCTTGCTCTAAAAGAAGTAGAGCGCTCCTGTGGTTTTCAAGCAGCTGTCACTCAGGTTATACATGCAAAATGGACAAATCCTTACCAAACTGCACGTATGATTCTTAAGGTGCCTAGCGAAGATGCTCTCGGAGCAGTTCCTGCTCTCCTAAGAATGTAATGGTCTGAGCCACTGCTTTTGGTTTTCAGCTCACCACTACAATTACGCTTGAATTTCTTGTTCAAAATCAGAAACTGCTTCCAATAGGTTGACTTTTCAGATTGACAGAACTGTAAATAATGCATGAGAGCTGTCTGCAAGTAATAACAGCGAAGTTTGAGACGGAGAGCAGGAAATGCATGGATGTGACAGGATCCCTTCTCTGACACACTGCAACTGCGCAATTACATTACAGAGAAATATTTGTCAATATTCAGCTAATATAAATGGATTAACAACTACCTACAGTTTATGAGCTCCAGACTGTGTGGTTTGTGCGTGCAGAGGGCTGTAGAAAAACAGCCTGTAAAAACCCAGGCAACAGAGTGTGTTGTATATGAATCTGTAACTCCAGTGCCTCTCAACTCCCATAGGCTTATGGCTGTGGCCTAACAGAATCTGACCAGAACCTGGTAGTGTATTTCCTCACCTGTATAAACACCTCTAATGTTTATAAACACCTTTAAGGTTTACAAACACTCAAGCTTTGAACAGACAGTGTGAGGCAACTTGATCCGACAGCACTGGAAGATCCATCTGTCCATAATGACTGAAAAGGGTTTAGCTGTAGAATCAGTCAGTAAGCCCCTGTATATAGATTGGTGCTGTTTTCTACTTTCACAGCATGTCAGTTAACTAGAGCCTGCAGGATGTTGGGAATTGAACATTTAACTTAAGTCCTACTCCCACCCACCCAAATACCATAGAATCCCAGACTGGTTTGTGTTGGAAGGGACCTTAAAGCTCATCCAGCTCCAACCCCTGCCACGGGCAGGGACACCTTC
>JANHGB010018312.1:1906-15836 GCA_026283785.1 Coracopsis vasa | reverse complement strand
GAGGAATGGTTCCCAGTTCAATGAGCTGGGTAGGCAAAGAATGTTCTTTACCCTTCGTCTTGTTCCTTCTTGACACATGTATGGTTTTGTTTGGTTAAAGATCAACTTGGAGGTTTGCTTCAGCTAACAATGAGTAAAACGAATCCTCTCCTATCACTCCGAGCCTGTAGAGAGCAATAGCCAGAAAAAAATCTTGACATACAAGAAAAGAGAGCTAAGGACCACCAAATGTAGTTCAAGAACTTCAGTTCTTCATTTCCTGTGAGATTTGTGCTTGGGTTTTGTTTTCTTTTTAACATAGGCCTTGGCAGTAGCTCCAGATACTAAAGTTTCATTGTAGGAAGCTTAGTACCAGTCCATATAGTGGGGGAAACCCTGTCCTGAAGCATATAGAGGTTAAATGGGAGAGGGGGGATATTATAGCAAGATGCCCAAAGAGATAATTGCGAAGCTCAAAGTAGAAAAGTATAGTTATACTTTGTGTCCAGGAAAGACACCCCAGATGTCAATCCCCAGGGGGAGGTATAAAAATGCACTAGTAAGTCTGTCCCCAAGTCTTACCTTGTGAGTATGGTTAAACCTCCCATCATTTGCAGAGAGAAAGTAAACCCTGGTGAGCTGCTGATGAATGTATCCTGTCAGTGCTACATTGATCGGTTTCAGCTGGTATCAGGTATTTCTGTGACTTTCCAGGAGAAAAAAATCAAGTCAAATATAGGAACACAATACATTTAAACTTCATTTTCTTCTGTCTTTACAGAAGCAACAAGAGCACAAAAGCAAGGTGTGTTGGGAGAACATAAGGCTGGAGATACCAGCACAACCCCATGGTTAAGAACACCTCTCAGATCTTTTCTTTCACTCATCTAAATGACGACACACAAAGCTGTCTTTGCTGCAAGCCGAGCCCAATGCTTCAGGAAGGCTATGTCAAACCTGAGACTGCTGACCTTTACGCTCCAAGTCTGAAGCATAGCCTCACGCTCACTTCAGAGCCTCTCCGGACCATGCAAGCTTTGTCTAGCCTCTCAAATGTTCCCTCGAAATCTCACTGCCAGCATGGTATGGGTTAGCCCTGGTAACCCAGGCACCAGAGTGCCATGCAGGTGGTCCCTTTCTCCCTCCCAGTGGGATAGGAGAGAATGGAAAGAGCAAACGTGAGAAAAAAACGTGGGTTGGGATAAAGACAATTTAACAGGGAAAGCAAAAGTTGCAAACCCAAGTGAGGCAAAATAAGGAATTCATTCACTGCTTCCCATCAGCAAGTAGTTGTTCAGCCATTTCCAAGGAAGCAGAGCTTTATTATGTGTAATGGTTATTTGGGAAGACAAACATAATAACTCTCAATGCTGCCTCCTTCCTTCTTCTTCCCCCAGTGTTATATGCTGAGCATGATGTCATATAGTATGGAATATCCCTTGAGTCAGTTGGGATTAGCTGTCCCATCTCTTTCCCCTACCCTTTTTCCCTCACAACTTCTTGTGCACTCCCAGATGATTGGCTGGCAGGGCAGTGTGAGAAGCAGAAAAGGCTTTAATGCTGTGTGAGCACTGCTAAGCAACAGATAAAACATCCCTATGTTATCAACGCTGTTTCCAGCACAAATCCAAAGTATAGAATTATATAAGCTTCCATGAAGAAAGTTAACTCTGTCCCAGCCAATACCAGTATGCATGGGGAGAAGATTAAGCAAGTGAAATACATGTTTGCATGTTTTTTGCATGCAAAAAGACCATATTCTGCCTGCTCACTAAGACAAACAGAAATTATTTGGCCATGACAGTATTATTAGTGACCATGAGCTAGTATCTCTTAGGAACTACATAGATACAGCTTAACAGAGGAGTTCACATGCAATCTGTAGATAATGTCTCTATCAGTAAGAAGATATAGATGAAGCTCCACGTGTTAGATTGCAAAAGCAGAGACTTTTTGCATTTCTGAAGATGTCTCCAGGCACCATCTGTATTCAGGAAGGGTTCAGCCAGTTACAGAATCCACCAAAATGCTCATGCACTAAGACCTGATTTGAACTTATACTCCTTACTCAAGTCTTTTGACAGACATATATATCCTTGACAACAGTCTTTTCAAACCTTGGGTTTGGTATCAGAAAAGAAACAAATGTGGTGGCTGAACAATCCACAACAGTACTAGATAGTACTGAAAATTACAGGAGTGGTGGCACAAGGTCTGTTTTGTGGCTAAGAAGCTGACTCAAAGGTGTCCAACACTGATGGATGACACTGGGAAGAATTTATGTCATGAAAACTATTCATAAGCAAAATACTGGACAATAGCCAAAAAGGATGGAGGATAGATTGCTAAGGAAGTACAATGTGTACTTTGTTTTGTTATATGGCATGCAAAATCTCTTTGGTTAGTTCATGTCATCTGCCTGGTTGTGTCCTCTCCCCAGTCCCAATCTATTCACTGGTGGGGGGGTATACAGAGTGAGAAACCAAGAAGACCCTGATGCTGTGCAAACACTGTTCAGCAATATCTAAACGATTAGTGTGTTATAAACACTGTTTTGGTCACAAATCCAAACCAAAGCATTGTATGAGTTGCTATGAAGGAATTTAAGTCCATTCTAGCCAGATTCAGTACACCATGCAAGATGAATGTGTTAGAAACACGCTGTTTAACATTAGTCTTCCAGAAAAGCTCCCATACCAGGTCTGTTCAGCTCACCACTGTCTCTCACCTCTGTTTCCCCATTGTGTCCTAACAAGAACAGAAGAAGACAACAAAATTCTAAATTAAATGTAAATGTAAAACTGATTTTTTGAAGCATAGATTTATCTAAGTTTCTGAAACATTGGTATGATCTCAGCAAGTACTAATACCTCTGTATTCTGGAAGGGGTTAATGTAAATCCTATGTGTAGGCAACTAGTTGAGAAACTGATCTAGGCTTACCTTACAGAGAAAGGGGAGGAAAAGACGGGACTCATTGCCTAGTGGAAACACGTCTGTCTGCAATTAGGTGAAACATACTCTGTAGGCATCCTTTCCCATCCTTCTCCCCTTGACTACAAGCAGAGGTGAGCTGAACACTCTAGGCTTGGCTTTTGGATAGCTAAGGAAGATAACTCACACCTCTCATCTTTGTCACCCCCAGCTACATATAAAATAGAGTACCTTTCCCTTCGTTGATGTTTTTGTTTGAAGGCAGACCAACAGTGGCAATTACTGGGAAAAAAGCCAGACATGTGGATGGGAGAAATTGCATTTCCTACAACGTGCTTAATGGTGAGGATTGTCCCATTTTGGGGGCACTTGTAATCAGAAGCTGAATGAAAACCTCAGGCTCACACACTGTGTGATAGCAAGCAGATTACATTGCTATGCACCTGATGAAGTGTTTAAATTCAGATCTTGCCTTTCCAGAAGGAGAGACTAATACTACATTTAGTTTTGGAGAAGGCTTTTTGGTTTTGTTTTTCCTGCTGTCATACACTTAAAAAGGAACAGGGTATGTTGTGCAGCTTGTAATTTTCCCATCCCAAAGGAAGGAGAATTTTTCTTCAGTTGTAATGTAAAGAATAAAAAGCTGCAGTTCTGTTAAATCATTGCTTTATTAGAGCAAATGCATCTTTTTTGCCTATCCATCAATGCCAATTTAACTCACAGATATTCAAACCTTACAGTTTGGGCTTTTCAGCTAGTAGATTCATACACAAAGATTTTCTATCCGATTTAAAATCACACAACAACGGTCCACTCATATGCTTGCTGAATATGATCATTTATCAACCAAGCTAATGGACAGTGTCTAGGAACTACCTAATATACAACAATGGAAAATTTGCAAGTGGTAGCTGTCAGAAATAAATACAGAATACAAATGACAGTAAATCAGTCTTGAAGATGTTAAACCCAGCTGGTTGTGTGTGTGTCCTGGCACATTTTCACTACTTTAGCCTTATCTTGCCCACATCTCATCTCTTTGTGCAGACTGGTCTGTTCTGTACTCACCTTTTCACTTGGGAGAAGATTGTTAAAAATACAACTGGGTAGGGAACATTGGAAATCAGAAACAACAGCAGTAAGCTCCAGAAAAACCCTGATGATTGAAGATGGTTTGGGATAAGAACCTTATCCCAAAGTAAGGTTCACCTTGTCACTGAAGGGCCACAGAACAATTAGCTGCAGGTCAGCGAGACTGACTAAAGCCACTTTCAATAGTCCATGCTGCAGGGCAATGATCACTTTGGAGAAAACATCTTTTCTGGAAAGAGGACACTAAAAAAAAGCTAAAAGGAAACTTCTTGACAATGTCACTCTTCAGCAGCAACCTCCCGCACTGTGGTTTACAAGAGCATCATGCTGCACAGCAAATAAAATAACAATTTAACTATAAATATCAAGGTGGCATTTCCTGAGCAGAATTATGGCAATACCAGCCGAGTAATTTTATTTACCAATGTTTCAGAGTGTGACTTGCACAGACAGTGAGGATACGTGCATAGTGTCGGTGATAACGCTTCAGTGGCAGGTTGTAGGAGCAAAGGGCAGCATAAACGCAGTCTTGAGAAATTTGTTCTGTTTGTTAGGTACCTTGCCAAGAGTGTAAGAGAGACATAGAGTAACTGGAATAAAAATAAGATGGTTTTCCAGGAGCTGTAGCCACAAGGCAGAATAAAGACCTAGTGCCTTGCAGAGACACAGAGGCCAATGACCAATAGTAGGCAGGCAGGCAGGACACACAAGATGCTCACCTGAGACTTCCAGGCCCTTTGAACAGATCTTGGCAGCAGCAATGAAATAAAATATCCAAGAATAGATTTGAAGGGAAGATGGAACATGTTACATAAAGAAATCTTCCATCTCTCAGCCCAAACACGCCTTACCAGTGGCTATGGCCCTAGACTGCTTCCTGCCATTGCTACAGAAGAACATGGTTTAATACAATCTCAGAGACTTCGCTTTAGAAGATGATGTACACAGAGCCTGTTTTCTGCAAATAATGTATGCACACTCAGATCCCTGCACTTACTCGCAAGAAAAGCTGAAACGAAGGCCCTGCACCCACGTCTTCCCAGGGTTCACACAAAGGAGTACGCGCATGCTTTGCAATGCTCCTTGGGATGAAATAAATCGCTTGCTACCAAAGAGCTGAATTTGTCTTAAGAAGTCTGCACTTCCTTAATAACGGGAGTGTTTGCAATAGTTAGTTCCTTTTCTTCCATGAGATAAAGGACTTAAATTATACAATTCTGACAGTGTCTGTGGTAATTATACCTCTGCATTGCAGAACAGATTATTCTCACAGACAAGGTAGTTTTTATTAAAAAGCAGTTTTGGGATTTGTTTTCAGCAGAAACTTACAATTGAAAAGAAAAAACCTGCCATGATTACAAGAGAAGCAAGGGAAATCTGAAACATATCATCAATTTGATTAAATTCTATCATGCCAAATGTATTTCTGCCCAATGTGAAGAGGGGAAGGAGAAGACATACATTTACTGCTTATGATCATCAAGGGTCCCCTGCAGGCCTAGATGACAGCGGGAGAATATCCACTCAGGGCCTGACCTCGGGCTCATTGAAACCAAAGTGAAAAAGAAGGCAATGTTTTACACCTTGGCATCACCCCTGGATTTCTGCAGGAACATTACAGAATTTCATGCTGGTTTCATTTTCTTTTTTCAAACACTTCTTAGAGCATCACATTCCGATCTCTGAACACCCTCGTGAACACAGCAAAATAACACCCACTGGTCAAAACATTTATATTTAACTCAGCTCTTTTCTCTGTTTTTTTAGCTTGGCATTTTTTCAAGCAATGCTCTGAGGCAGTCTGCAGTAACGGATTGTGTCAAGTTCATGTCTTCTTCATCACCTTATTTCTCTATTATGCTGCTTCTCTCCGATGAAGTTTGAGCTGGGGGAGGAAGAGAGAAGGAACAGTGTTTGCTGCCCTTCACCTCCACCAACACATGAAATCATCCCAAGCTAGTAATAAGACAGTGGGCACTATTTTCAAGTCATCGTTTTTGTGACAGATAATGAAGAGCTCAGATCAACTTCAAATGAGCGCTCATTGTTTCCTTCCAGTTTTAACTACCACCCAGGCTGGGTAGTACGTTCAGTCCCAGCTCAGACATCCTTAAAGTCAACTGTGTTCCTCCAAAGAACATTCACCAAAATTAGTGTGCTTAGCAGGAAATGAGGTAGGTGATGATCCCACGGATACACATAGATGCACAGCCCCTCTCAAAAAGACACTAAATGAGAGAACATTGTGTCCACTAAGGAGTCACAATCATGATGCCTCACCTGAACATAGCTCTGCAGGTCTAAGCCAGCACAGTCCCAGGACAGAAGCCACACTTGGTCTATTTTAAGGTCACAGGTTAGTCACTGCTGCCCAACAGCTCAGTGGCCAGAACTGCTTTGAGAAGCAAGACATGCCAATCCTGTCCCTCCCCAAGCAGAAGGGACTGGAGGTCTGCTGCATTTAAGGATGCAGCCCTGTTCACTAGTGGTTAATAGGTTTCTTACCCCAAAGAATGAGCGTTTTTCAAACTAAGCGGTTTCACAAGTACTAGTATAGACACTGCCAGACATCACCTAGAAGTAGGGTTTTTTTCCAGTGCCTAGGACTTTGCATTCTAGTTGCTGCTGCCACCACTGCTAAAACTATTTCCATCATTTTGCAACACACAAACCTGAGTTGGAAAGAAAAGTTCAGTCACTAAACTTTATGATCAAGAACATCTTCTAGTTCCAAAAAGATGGATGACTAGTGGGCAAAGAAGGAGGCTAAGCTCAGTTTGCTCTTCCAAGAACCTGAAACCAAAGCATCTGTTGAGGTACACAACACATAGGCTGCATCCATATTTGTCAGGCCATCCCTTTTGGAAAACAGTGCCAAAGAAGAAGTGTGGGCCAGCCTTTTATCTTCCATCATACAGAGCAGTAAGTACAACAGCTGCTCTACAAGTCTTGAGTAATGCTTGTTTCAAACAGAAACAGGACAGTCAGCTTTGCTGAGCTACAGAAGTAACTGCTCTTTGGGCTAACAGAAGCAGCCTTTAACAAGCTAGGGGAAAGGTGTTCTCTACAACAAGGCTGTCTTTGAGGACCCTCTTCCCAAGAGATTACACATCTTTTTTCCACTAAAATCTTTGCCAGGGCCATGGTACCTGAGGTCACTGTGTAAGTTCACTGACAGGACACAGGTCCACCCTGCACGTCTAGCAGATGTAGAAGCAGGCTAAGCCTGTGTAGAGCCTTAGCCTAAACAACAAGGGGACTTTCTGCAGTTGCAGAATCAGCCACCTCCAATGTATAAGGGGAAAGGAGAAATCCCTGTGCCTGAGGGATGGATTTATCTTGCACGAGGAGCATGTTCATCTGTCAAGCAGGATGAATTAAGAGATACTCCCAGAAATCTCTTCTTCTCTGGGTCTTGGTCTGTCAGCTACATTTTCAGCTCCATGTTCAAGTTATGTGAGCATACTAATACACAACTCACAGGCATTGTTGCCATGCTTAGAAGTACTTAACTCTTAATAGCTTTACCTAGAGGAGATTCCACTGCATTTAAAAATGTATTTAATAATTGTTTATTGAGCAAAAAATCACTGCCTTTGGATTTCACTGTGCACAGCTTTAAAGGATCTAAATTCTGAACTTGCCTCATACTCTCTTGAGCATATAAAATTTATTTGCAAACACTACCACAGTACCAGTCTACTTTAAAGAGGAAATAAAAGCAAACACACTTTCAGTAAGGAAGCCAGCTGGACTGCCTGACTGCTGTATGCTATTAGCAATACATCTGTGTGTGAAGTACAGACAAAATTGTATTCTGTGCCTCTTTCTGTAGGATTTTGCCCACCTGAGACACACTCTGGTCTTGTCAGTGTCCCGTTTTATTAAACATGACATTCTTCTGCTGGCTTTACTCCCAGTGAGGGGAATCTGAACTAAGTGTTGTTCCAAACCACCCGTGGCATGGTCCAGCTATTTTCTTTCTTATGCTGAACAGCACTTTCATTACTATGGTAACTATCCAGTTATTACAGGATTAGGGTAGCAAATCACTTTTGGTAATTACTTCTCAATTTCCTCAAATCTAAGGGAAATCTTGCTTATGCTGCTGTATCCACCCGTGTTCTGGGAGCATAGATGTTCACTATTTACTGAACTCTATACAGCCACGCCAGCAAAAGGGAAAAAGAACCTTGCAACTGGCAAGAAATCCACATCCCATGCTGTCAAGGGGATCTCTGCCATATGCAGAGGCAAGCCTACATTTGTTTTCCAGATTCATGGCAAAAGCTTGGTTTCAGGTTTCAGGAGTACAGAAACCAATACTGAGAATCAAAGCAAAGATACGTTAACAAAACCCCTCTGGTGCATACAGCTTGCCTGTCAGATCAGGACACCTCACTGTCTTGCTCTGGTACACCGTTTGGCTTTTTAATAGATTAAACTGTTCTAGCACAATCCAAGATATCCATCAGTCTCAGTTTATGGCTTCTGGTGTAACAACTACAGTTCAATGACACCATGAAACCAACCCCTATGACTCAGCACAGACAAAACCAGGAGCATTAAATCTACTGCCCAATTTTGCCGGAGGATACACTGGGATATCAAAGTAGAGTTCACTGTAAGTTCCCTCAATGGCAGCTGATGAGCTGATGAAGATGGAACAGTTGTCTTTGTAGTACTAGTAGTGACTAAAGGTTAATAATTAATGAAAACGTATTCCAAGCAGTTCTGTTATTTTTAATCATCCTTAGCTTGCAGCGTAAAAAATTCATTATTTTTCCTGTTACCTTGATAACTAGACAAAATTAGAATTTCTAATCAAAAAATAAGAAATAATGCACAGGATTCATGTTTTTTTTTCACTTCTGACAAAGGATGAAAAGGGAGAGGAGCCGTACTCATTTTTTCTTTGCAGTCACCTTGAAGTAGTCATAGTAATAATCAGGAAGACACTACACAAAAGTTGGGTCTTTACTTACAAGCTTTGTTGCCAGGTCTTTATTAGTTATGAAAGTTTAAGAAATTATTTCCAAAGCAATTCTTGTCTGAGCTGGGAAAAGCCCTTTAGTAGTCATAGATACACGGACACAATTTATTACAAAATTACTCTTATTTTACCAAGAGAATGCCAGGGAACAGTACATGGATTTAAGTGTTCACCAAGATTATTATATCTTCATTACCAGGCCTTATCAAGAGAGAGATTAGTAAATCTCTCCCTTACATAGGCAAGACACCATGTTCTTACATCCTCGACATGTGCTAAAGGGTTGTGGGTTTTATTTCTTTAATCTTAACAAGATGAAGTTTACTGGGAGATGGTATTTCTTCTCTTGGACAAACCGAAATAGGGAAAAAATGAGGAGGGCACACCAGATTTATGTCTGAAGCAGAAAAACGAGACTTCAAGCTGAAATTTTGAGATAGTTGATCTGGGTTTAACTGATTCTGTTCAGTAGTTACTCAGCTTAAGGGGAAAGGAAATAGAGCAGCGTGGAGCAGAGGAGAGTGCTGCTGAGGGGAACGGTGAGCACAGCATTAGTCACAGGGGACACAGACACACACAAGTCATTAGTGTCACGGAGCATATAAGCTGCGTTCATGTATATGAGGTGGTTGGAGCCATTAAATTAGAGGGAGTGGGTGCACAGAGACATTTTGAGACAACAGAGAGATAAGCAAAGATAGAGATCAGTCTCACTGAACAAAGCGATGTATAAGCAACAAGTCTGAAAAACAATTCACCAAACATCCTGTATAAGCAGAAACTGGTGTAGTATCAGTACAGAATTCCCTTCCTTGCCCTTGTTCATTGACAATTTCTGGTTCTGCAGGATGCCATTGCAAAAGCCTGATCAAAGGCCTTCTTGAATGGAGTTTTTGAGAGGCTGTATCTCAAATACAAATAAACTCCCTCCATCCAAATTAAAGCTCAAAGACCTTAGCTTTTTTCAGTGTAGTGCTACTGCCCTGCAAAAGGAAGAGAAGCAAGGTAAACTATTTCCTTCTGAAAGGGAATAGTTACAACTCCAAAATCATGGTGGACAGCCCAGCCTGCCTCCTCTCCCACATGACACATAAAGCCCTTTCAGCAACTCTTGCCTACCCAATTGTGTTTAGCAAGTTAAGAGTATTCAGTCCTGTATATGCAAGGAGACAAGAAAACCTGCTACTGAAATTCCACAGATTTTGTCACTTTATAGTAGGTAAACAGTGGAATTTGTAAAACATGTCTCAAATTGGCCTTGTGAGTGTCTAGGAGATGAATGCAAAGGGCAACCAAAACCTCATTGCTTTACATTTAAAACAACCAATTTTTCTTAACACCTAATAAGGTCTTAGAGGCTGCTTGCATCATCAGCCAAGACAGATGTGAGAACAAGCTGACTCCAGTTGTCAAAGTGGAAGATCAAAGCTACATGACTGAAAATCAGATGAGTCTGTTCTTTTGGAGGAATAAGTGGTTTGGGTAAACCAGAGCATACAGTGGGCCAAACACCTGCTCTGCAAACTGGCTCTCTGCAGGAACTGGCACATCCCAGTGTTCTCCAGTAGGCATCAGTCCATAGGCTCTGAGGTCTGCAAGACAAGCCCTGCGCTTCTCCTTACACAACTGACCGCTATTCCGTAGGTGCAAGAGGAGGTGCAAGGTTTGTAAAGCATTTTGGCAGGGCTCATCTTTACTGTATTCACAAAGTCCCAAGTTAGTGAAGTACCAGCCCTACAGCACCAGCATTCCTCACATTAAGAACCTGAACAGAGTCAAAGCAGCCTCCACAGAGCTGCGTGGTTTCCAAGGTGCAAGCTTGAGAGGGCTGGTCAGATCCCCAGCTGCTTCTCAAGAACATGACTTAGCAGTAGTTCAGCATGTAAACTCCATAGCTTTGCTGGCAAGTTTTCTATGCTTTGTGAGAAAAAAACAGCAGGGAAGATGCTAAATTATTCAACCTGTTTCAAAATATGCAGAGGAATATGCAGGTCATATGAGCCCTGCTACACAGGAAATCTGTTATTCAAGATTTTAATATTCAGTATTCTTTACAGGAAAATAATCTCACAGGATTTTCTGCACCAAAGAAAAAGAACATTGCTCATTTAGCAATGTACTGAAGTCCTGCTAATAGACTTCTCTTTCCTGGGAGGAATGGTATAGAATCTTGAAGGGACAGTAGATGGATTTAGGACGGTTATTTACATACTTTTTTTGGACTTAAACATGCTGCCATACAGAATCTATTCCTGTTTTGTTCATTCTTCTTGTTGAATAGCTAAGGGCAGAGGATAGGTGAAGATTAAACCTCACAGTGACTGTGGCATTTAGGAGCAAATCCTGCTGCTCCAAACAGTCTGAGCTATCAGAGGTATGGAATGTGCTTTTGGACAGTGGTTCAGCCTGCTGCAGAGGTAGGAGATAGCTCTTCCTTGAGACACTCATGATAATTGCTAAAGCTGGTGGACACTTTGTGCCTCTTAGAGCTGGTTTTCCTGCCCCTGCACTTAGATACCTGCCTTCAGGTTCCTAGTTTTCAGAAGTCTTACCCCCAAAATTTCGCGCAGTTACATTTTATGTACCTTCCTGTCTCTCTCCTCCCAGTACTCTAAGAGCATCTTTGGAGGCCTTTCATCATTTAGAGAATCAACAACTGTATGGAACAGTCAATCCAGTAAAGGCTTGCTCTCATTTTATAGTGCATAGAAGACTCTAGATTATAATCTTCCTGGCTGTAATTTCTTTCCTTTCATCTCCCAAACAGCTGACAATTAGAGCTGTCACTCACATCTCCCTTATTGCCACCTTGGAGCATGCATTGGAGCAGCACCACCCTGGCTTCTGCACACGTTCGCTTGCAATGATCACCATTCAGGGTGTAGTTGTCACAAGTGTAACTGAAGTTACAACTTTAACTGAAGCAGGTGATTCCTCTCTAAAATGACTGTCTTCCCTTCACCTTCTTTGGAGCTGATCCTGAAAGTTTTGCTTTGTGTTCTGCACTGACCTGTGTTGATCAAAAGGGACAAAGTTCAAAGCAGAGATCACTAAGGCCAGAAAGGGAAGAAAGACACATCCTTCGCTACATCCTGAGCTGGTCAATCAGTTTAGCATCTTTACTGGGAGTGAGCCAGGCACTTATACTAACTCACTGAGGAGAAAATTCGTATCACACTGTGCTTTAATTAACATACCTGGGTTTAAAGTTACACTGGCAGAAACTTCTCTTGCAAGACCAAGTCAAGTCAATTTGGGCAGCATGAAGTTATTCCTCTGCCACATAATTTTGAGTCTTCCAACCTCCTGCCCCCATTTTCTGCCAGGTGGATATATACGTACCTGTTATCTTCTGCAAGTGATTCAAACTTCTTGTTTTACTTGCTTTTAAATTTGCAACGACTAGATCTTCCTCACTTCATCTCAGCGCATTTTAAATGGATTCTTCATCTCAAATAGAAAATACTTCTAACAGGACCTTGTTTTCTACCTACAGATACAAATACAGACAGGATTGCTAGCACATACATTAGGGTTAGAAACATTTGCGAGTTGATGATAAAACCCAGATATTTCTCTTTGATCTCTACAAGCCCAACCATCAGGAACAGAATCAATAAATCCCTTGGGAAGCTACAAAACACACCAGGTGAGTGCATTCCTCATGGGTAAATGTGGGAGGATATGCAAGCTGGGAGGAATATGCTGCTGTTTTGAGGTTTAATACCATCACCTGCACCCTAGGGAATGCTTCACTCCTTCCTGGGGCATTCAGCGCCAGCTCATGGCAGATGTCTGACACCGGGACTTAGCAACCAGCACAGGCTTGACGCTTTTCTGCACCTACTAGCACTTCTTACCTGTGTTGCCACAGCAACTCAGCATGCCCAGTCTGTGTGAAGACAGCAAGCTGTTTCCATAGGAACCAAGCATCCAGGCCTGCACTGAAACTTCAGCTTGGGAAAACATGAAATTTGGCCAATAAAAGGTAAATCAAAGAATGACAGGTGGCTTAGTTAACCAAGGGGAGAATCTGTATTGCACACCCGTATGGAGAGACAGCCAGGGAATATCTGCTCTGGTCCAGGGCTAAGTAAATTTAACTCACTGATCACATACACTAAGACAGCTCTATAAAAACATGAATTGAGTTTTTTACCGCCAGTAATCAGCAACTTTAATACTTAGAGTTTCAAGGAGTTGAAATGTGGGACTAGGGTATGGGGAGTTTGGATTTTTTTTCATTGCAAATTTCTCCACATTTATGCTAAGTGTGAAAACAGGTATGTTAATAAGACCATTTAAAGTAAGATCAGGAAAATCACAACTGTTAATCTTTTAGTAGTGTACCATTAAAAAACCAAAATGCAGGAAAAACCTGCATTGAAGACTGTTACAAAAAAGTAAGAAGAAAACCTAAACCTGATTTCACAGCACTTTGTAATATTGTCACAGAGAGACACACTAAAGAATACACCCAGACTACAGCTACACTTGGAAAAATCTCTGCTTCAGTTCTAATTAGATATTATTACTTTACATCACTAGTGATAGGAGACCTAAATAATGCGACAGGGGATTTAGGCAGCTAGCTGGGCTTCAGATGTATGGAAAACATAGTCTGACAGTCATGAACTGAAGTGGGGGGAAAGACCCTGTGTGTAGGTCTGGCTTGGCATTGAACATCTCAAATGGCACTGGGCACCCTGAATCCCCACCCAGCTCAGCTGAACCGACTCTCAGACATGGGCAGCCTGTGCCGGTTTGAGTTCTAGCGATTACAAAGGGAGCTCAGAAACTTAGCTCAGCTGCAGGTACCTCATTTTAGGCATCTCAGTTTCAAGCTAAATCCTGCTCTGGGGAGATTGTCAAAATAGACAGCCAAAACTGAGGGTAGATTTAGATTAGATATTAGGAAGAAATTCTTCCCTGT
>JANHGB010018310.1:0-15614 GCA_026283785.1 Coracopsis vasa | reverse complement strand
AGAAGGAGAAGCCATGGAGATGCTCAGCTGTCATTGTTTCCCAGGAGATAGTAGAGACGGCTCAATGTGGAAGCCTTGTTCTTAGACTTATCCCTCAATGTCTATTACTAACATCTCTCAGAAAACGAATATTTCACTAGATATTCACACTTTAGTGTGACTCAAAAGTTTGAATCTTGCTTCCATGTCGTATTCCGAAAGAGACTTAAATACTGATATGATGTTGCCTACATAGTCCTATAGAAAGAGAATGAGAGTAAGAGATGAAATTGTTAATGACTTACTGCTGTATATTAATGTAGACAAGATATTAACAACAGTAATAAAATAACAAAATGGATTTGTGCTCAGTTTTCAAATAAGCTGTAGGCAAAATGTGCGCTCATGTAGTTCTCTATGGGATTGTGGAAACAGAGCAGTTGCAGCATGAAAAAAAATATGCAGCTCTGTGTTAGGCATAAAAGGCAGGGTCTGGCAACAGTGGCTGCAGAGGCCCTGCTTGGGTGTAGGCCATGAACCACCCTGTGGCAGTCATAGCAGGTTCCAGATGACTCTGGCTACACTCAAAAAAGAACCATGGAGGAGGTAAGTAAAGAGAAATATTTAGAGAAAAAGGAGCAGGAATGTGGAAGTGGATATTGTTGGGGACATGACTGAAGATGGTCTCTTGGAAGCAGGCACACCTGATAAAAGAGGAGTGTTCTGAAGGGCTGCAGCCTATGGAGGACCTATGTGGGAGCAAGGACACCCTCAGAGGGACTGTGGCCTGTGAAGGGTTCGTGGTGAGGCAGGAGAATAGTAAGAAGCAAGGAACAACAGAAAGAAAATGTTGTGCACTGACCATTGCATCACTAAAGGGTTGAAAGCAGTTCAGTATAATGTGTGGTGAAAACAAGGGGAGTTGAAGGAAGGGGGTAGAGAAGTGCTGAGCTGAAGCTAACCCTGGGGAGTAGATAGAAAAGTAATACTGTTAAGTGTTTGTTTAATTTATTTTAACCTCACACTCTGTTAATACCTGAATCAGTAATTAAAATTTCCTGTTAATTTAAAATTAATAAAACTAAGTGAAGTTCTTCAAGTCAAAACTGTTTTACTTATGGCAGATTCATATGTGTGAATTTTCATTGTCAATGTAGCTACTATAAAAATAACCTATTTTTAATAACTAACTAACACTTAACAACTAACACAAACATAGCATAAATATTGTACCTCCCCTGTTAACATGTTAGCTTCTGTCATGGTTTAACTCCAGCCGGCACCCACACACCTGCTCGCTCACACCTCCCCAGAGGGATGGGGGAAAGAATGAGAAGAATAAAAGTGAGAAAACATGAGCTGAGATAAAGACAGTTTAATAGGTAGAGCAGAAAGTGCATGCACAAGAGAAGCAGCACAAGGAACTCATTCACCACTTCCCATGGTCAGGCAGATGTTCAGCCATCTCCAGGAAAGCAGAGCTCCATCACACATAATGGTAACCTGGGAAGATGAACACCATCACTCTGAATGTCACTTTCTTTCTTCTTCTTCCCCAGCTTTTATTGCTGAGCATGACATCATATGATATAGAATATCCCTTTGGTCAGTTGGGGGCAGCTGTCCCAGCTGTGTCCCCTCCCAACCCTTGCGCGCCCTCAGCCTCCTCACTGGTGTGGGGGGGTGAGGAGCAGAAAAGGCTTTGACTATGCATATATACTGCTCAGCAGTAACTAAAACATCCCTGAATTATCAACACTGTTTCCATCACAAAACCAAAATATAGCCCTATACTAACTAGTATACAGAAAATTAACTCTATTCCTGCAAAATCAGCACAGTTATTTTAGTATTTTCTTCCTTCATCAAGATGCAGAAGCAAAGCTCTGAATCCTTCTCTTGAAGAACTTTCCTGATGGTCAAGAGAAACACTCAGTCCCTTGACATTTACAGCTTCACATGCACGCACTTTCTAGGCGGAAACCTTAGTTTTTCCAAATTTTCTAAGTTCATAACATTTTGCCATTTAAAGTAAATAAAAATGTCATAGAATCACAGGCTGATTTGGGTTGTTAAAGAGCTTGAAGATCATCTAGTGCCAATCCCCCTGCCATCGGGAGGGACACCTTCTGCTACACCAGGTTTCTCAAAGCCTCATTCAGCCTGGCCTTGAATACTTCCAGGGACCAGGCATACTGAAATTCTTTGGGCAACCTGTTACAGTGCGTCACCACCACAGTGAAGAAGTTTTTCCTAATTTTTAAATCTCATAATTACTCACTGTTTTTCCTTTTACCCTGAAAAGAAAAGTTTTTATACAGGGAGCAGATCAGGCTGCCTTATCAGCCTCAACAGAGGAAGAAACAGAAGTTTCCTACATAAGGCCATCTCATTCCAGTGGGATTTAAAGTTAAAAGTAAAACAATTATCCCACTTATAGAATTTACAGTCTCCTTTATTTAAAATTCTAAAACAATTATTTTAATGTCACAATGATATTTATTGTTTTCTAACTAAATGTTGACTGAATGCTAAATGGGGTTTAGTGATGACTGTACTTTGGTACTTGAAAGTGTTTTTTATTGTGTGCAGAGCATTTGCATTCTAGAATATGATTAGCTAATTACAGCAAGTGAAGTGGAAGTTGAAATCAAATTGTGACATGAAGAAAATTGCTACTTTTTCTTGTTTACAAATACAGGTTCTGTTGAGAAAGCGTCAAGAGCTGTGCTTGAGAAAAATGAAACAGCATAATTCTGTTAGTATCACATCTGACACAACTTCTTTATCTTTGAGTATATAAAAATTATTCTCATATTCTGATAAAAATAATTCTAATTCTGTAGTAATTTTATTATATCTCACTGTTGTTTATTTTACCCTAAAAAGATTGTGGATGCTTTAAATATACTAAGATTTACCCTATATCTTTTAAAGAGCTACAATTTAGAAGTAAAAACCAGCACATGTTCTAAGCTTCCTTTTTTAATTTATGATGATAAATAAATATTCTCAAGCTTTATTTAACTCACTCTGAGACAGGCATCTAAACCAACTCAGACGACTAATTTCAGAAGCTTCTATTTCTTGTGGCTGCAGAGGAAATCTAGACAATTAATATGAAGAAAATACATGGATCACAGCTAGTTTTGCAGTATTTGCTTAATAATAATTTCAAGACTAGAAAAAGATATTTGCTTTTCAGATTTTCTACCAGGTTAGATACTTCTAAATATGGGACATTCTGTAACATAATTATTTTTAAAAGAAGTATTTGCTTGTTCTGCTGACATATATGTCACCTAGGAGCGTGAAGTTGATTTATTGCTTTCTCCTTCCACATGAATATAAAGAAACTTGTGATATTTTTTAATTAATGATCTATGTTTCAAACAGAGCTTAATGAAAGGGATTTGTTACACTTTAGTAAATAGTACTTTACATCTGTCTTTATTTTCATTAATCAGGTGGCATTAAAACTACCTTGCAGAATTGTAAGGCAGGAACTGGAAACTGAAACATCTTCTGATCTGTTGGTCATGCTGAATTACAGTTTTTCAGTCTCCTTCAAGCCGTAAACCGGTAGAAATCGTTTCATATCTGCATTGAATTTCTAACTAGTTAAAAACATGTCATTAGTATTTTGAAGTACAATATCAATATTTAACACAAGAATTGCCATCAACAAACATCACCAAATGGGGCAGTAAAGAGTGCAGAAATGTAAAACAGAGTTAGCAAGGAAAGGCTCATTTCCTCTGTGGGAAAGTTATCACCACAATCCCTCTGCCAGCTTTCTTCTTCCTCTATTATATCTCCTCTCTGGTGGATGTCATATTGCAGACTGCATTCAAAACACCCTCCATTCTTCACCTACTGGTGCATGAATGGATTTGTGACAGCTTCTGCAACATCATGCAGTATTCAAAGACCAATATATTAATTTAATAAATGTTTTTGCAGCCTTTTGACCTTTCCAATGATTGCATTCTTGTTTAAGTGAAGTGGAAAGATAAAGATTGCCTCCTACAGGAACTAAAGATGGTTCTCAATATAATGTCATATGCTGATATATAATGTTCATATAATCTCATATAATGACATATATCCAATGAAACAACAACAAAAAAAGAAACAAGATAGGTAAGAAATTCCTGAGTTTTATGAGACAAATGGTATTAAAGGAAATCGTAACAACAGTTCTGCCTAACACCTTAACAACAGTGAGAGAAAAAGATTTTAGGCTCATAGAACGACATTTTTGGACCTACAGAATGCAGTGTCATCTGAAAGCTGAAACTTTTGAATCAATGACCAACTGAAACTGAACTTAGAGAATTTTTTGGGGGGCAGGGGGGTTTCAGGTTTTGGAATACTTTTTATCTGAAAAAATAGTTAT
The DNA here is from genome assembly GCA_026283785.1 of Coracopsis vasa. Lineage (NCBI taxonomy): Eukaryota > Metazoa > Chordata > Aves > Psittaciformes > Psittacidae > Coracopsis > Coracopsis vasa. The sequence continues at coordinate 11,236 of JANHGB010018310.1, read as the reverse complement.
CTGTTGTTAGTAAATTTAAATTCCTCTTTTCTGGTTTACCTTCGTTCCAGAGAAATAACTCTGTTTTTTTGGTGAGACTTGATTTACCGGCCAAAATTCAGGTGCAAGAGGAACTCTGACTTGTTGAGATCATCATTGTGACTGGCCAGATAAATCATTACCAAGGAGCGCAGTATGGAAGGGGAGACTTGGTAGATGTCACTTCTCTTAGAAAGGTAAATAAGCACTTGAGATCCTGAGGCAGGGTAATGAACAGCACCTTTGAAAATTGTAGCAGTGTACACAAAATCACTGGAGGATATTTTCTTAAAAACTTCAGTGGCTAGAACTTAGTGACATGAGTTGCATGCACAAACACAGGCAAGAATGTACAATTTTACCAAATATTTTAAGCAACAGTGAATATAGATAGTTGGGACCCTTTAGTGATGCTCTTGTTAATGTGTAGGGTTTTTTTAAATGCAAATACATGCTATGTACAATGCTTGGTCACATGGGATCGTTTACTGAAAAGGAAAAGAAGTTGTAATCATGACTCCCTTATCTGTTCCATAGAATTTAGAAAATAATAACTTTTTTTTAGTCAGTATTGTTGATTTCTACTGCATGTGCTTCAAATTGGGACTATAAAGGCATCTTTGTAAATGAATTAATACAGACTGAAAAGACAAGATTTAGTTTGTGGATAAGGAATCTGCTTAAATTAAATTTGGAATTTAATGTGTTGCGTGCTTGTGGGTGTTTTTTACTTTTAGAAAGCCATGGTTTAATCTTGAATTACTTTGTTTATTCAAGTAAATAAAAAAATCAATGACCTTGTTTTTTTTTCTTTGGCATGTGCAAATTAAAGTGATGATAATCCTAGGTTTCCCAAGTAACAAAATTGCATGAGTAATAAGCACTTACAAGCTACTGTATAGATGCTATAGAGGTTAGTCTGTAAATCACAACTGAAAAAAAAGGTGACATTACCATAAACAAAATATATTTAGTATTTTTTCCTAATCTACTTATAAATATGAGGGGAAAAATCTTTAATAAGAGAACTGGAACATCGATTGATTTAACTCAGATATAAATTATACAGATTTAAACGAGATCTATCTTATTTAGGCAATCTTTCATATACACAAAATCACATGGATGTCTTGTTAAGCACAAAAGAATATTTATCCTAACAAACGTAAATTTGCTGGGATAAAGAATTACTTTTTTTTTATTAAATGCCTTCTCTGCAAAACATGCAGCAAAATTTTGTAAGTCTATCATAATTTGTGTCACGTTTCATCCTGGAAAACTTAACTGCAAAGATCACTTTCTCATAGAATGGTGGAAAAGATATAAAAGAAAATATGTTAAAAAATAAACAAACAAACAAAAAGCAACAGTACGAAAACCAAACAAAACCAAGATTCTATGCTGGCTTTTTAGATCAAATATTTATAGAACTCAATCTTCCACTTCATAATGGCTCACCATTGACATATGGTACTATGACAACAGAATTAAGGTACATTATGTCCTCTGCACCTTCCTTACTACTTAGAAGCAGGCTGACTCCATTAATGTTTAGTCCGGGTTTCATAACCTTGTACAATCTTTTCTACTTATTCTAGAATTTACAGGTGTACACGTAAAGATGCGCTAAATTAAAACAAATCTCACTTAAGGCCCCAAATAAATTAGTGATAAAGCCAAGAAGAGAGTGGAGACTCCTGAATTCTTTACCATTGGTCTAATCAAGAGAGATTTTTTCCCTCCTGAAAGTCAGTATACAGATGAAAAAAGAAAAATAAGAGATGCTCTGAAGACACACACAAATTATAGAACTGTGACTTATTTTTACAGATCCCTGAATGTTAATCCTAGATCCTTCTTTTTCTTATAGATACTTTCCACTTGAACATTTAACTCTGCTAAAAGTCATAGTTCTTTTAAAAGAAAGTCTACAGCAAGTTTTATATCAGAATAAATTGTCTGCATTGGTATACTTGGTGTCAGTTCAATGACTAATTGTGAATTTAAAAGGCTGCAGAGCTCAGTATCATCTTAAAATTCAAGCATCCTTTCTCTATATCTGATTAGTCTGTGCCAAGAGGCAATGAGCAGTCAGTGGGAAAAATACTGCCCCATTAAACAGTGTCTCTGGGCTTCCAAAACCCATTTTTGGTTTTGGGTTTTTTTTTTTTTTTAGAAGACAATCTTTTTCTCAGAAGCTGAACAATTTCGTTCTTGAGAAAATATATTTTGATTATTGCAAATGATCAGGTGTTCTTTTTCCACCTCATCTGACACCAAGGTTCAACACACAAGGGTTCAACACAAGGTTCTAAGGCACACTTAGGATATATTGAGTTGGACCATAGAAAGCTGTCTAAAAGAAAGGCTATTCAGTACTGAGTCATTGCATAAATTGTGTTTGAAATGTGTAAACATGATAGTCATACACTTGTATCTGTTGTTTTCTCTGCCTAAACTCCTAGAAAGTAAGACTTTTAGAGACTTATAATAATATCAGAAGCAAACTCTTTGCAAACTAGTGAGATATTATTCTACAATTCTATATTATAATTTTAGTCTCACTTCAACCATTCCCAGATGGGAGAATATAAATGGATTCTGACTCATACAGTACATGACTGTGTCATACCATGGTTTGTCAAGGTCAGAGACAGTTAAAAACCTGTCTTCTCTGTTCTGAGCTAGACAGCCACTGTGATAGCTCACTATGAGTTATCTTAACAGACTTCCTACATTCAGGTAAACCCTATGAACCATCTGAAGACTGTTTCCATTGACAATACTTCAAGAAGGATATGCAAAAATTTCAATAAACCATTTAGATCAGTGGATTTTCTTGTTTTATTCTTTATGTCTGGATGTATTTTTCTGATTCCTGTGTATTTTACCACATTTTAATTTTTGTCAAATTTACCAGCATCCACTTTTCTTAAGACTTTTATGGTCAATTACTACTCCAACCTCATACATACTAAATTTAGTATATTTAAATTTATATAAATTTTCAAATTGGAAAAAAAGAAGTGAACAAGATGAGCACATATCTTACAGTACTGTCGTGGATTGACCCTGGAGGGACACCAGGTACGCACCATGAGCTGCATGACTGCTCTTCCTCAGCTGGACAGGGGAGAAAAAATATAACAAAAGTCTTGTGGATTGAGATAAGGACAGGGAGAGATCATTTACCAATTACTGTCATGGACAAAACAGACTTGACTTAGGAAAATTAGTTTAATTTATTAGCAATCATATCAGAGTAGGACAATGAGAAAACTAAATCTTGAAACACCTTTCCCCACCCCTACCTTCTTCCCAGGCTGAACTTTACTCCCGAATTCGCTTCCTCCTCCCTGCCCAGCGGCAGAGACGGATGAATAATTGGGGTTGCTGTCTCTTCATTACATGTGGTTTCTACCACTCCTTACTCCTCAGTGGGAGGACTCCTCACACTCTTTCCCTGCTCCAGCGTAGATTTTCTCCCATGGGAGACAGTTCTCCATAAACTTCTCCAAACTGAGTCCTTCTCACAGGTTACAGTTCTTCACAAACTGCTTCAGCCTGGGTCCCTTCCTTGGGGTGCAGTCCTTCAGGAACAGACTGCTCCAGCATGGGTCTCCCATGGGGTCTCACATACTGCCAGCAAACCTGCTCCAGCTTTGGCCTCTCATACCATGGAACCACAGCTCCTGCCAGGATCCTGCTTCAGTGTGGGTTTCTCATGGTGTCAGAGCTCCACTGTGGAACTCCATGGGCTGGAGGGGCACAGCCTGCCTCACCATTGTCTGCACCATGGCCTGCAGGGAAAACTCTGCTCCTGCACCTGGAGCACCTCCTCCTGTTCCTTCTTCACTGACCTTGACGTCTGCTGAGCTGTTCTTTTCACATATTCTCACTCCTCTCTACCGCTGCTATCTTTGCACGGAGGTTGGGGGTATTTTTCCCCTTCTTAAATATCTTATCCTTGGGGTGGTGCCACTGTTGCTAATGGCCTTGGCCATCAATGAGTCTGTCTTGGAGCGGGCACTGGCTCTCTCGGACACAGGGAAAGTTTCTAGCAGCTTCTCCCAAAACCTACTCCTGTAGCAGCTCTCCTGCTACCAAAACCTTGCCACGTAAAGCTAGTACAAACACTTAGTTAAATGTGTATTTATTTGCCAAACTTTGTTGGTAAGTGCCATGGAGGAAACTAAATACATTGCAAAATCTTACTAGCATTGCAAAGATTTGACTTTTTTTTTGTGTGTCCTCCATTTATGTTTTTATAATTATTCCTTGTTTGTTTCATACAACTTCTTTTGTTGGTGGATTTGTTTTCAGTTTTGTTTTGTTTTGGGTTTTCTTTTAGGGAGAGGTGTCTAATAATAGTAACACCAAAATAAAAATCATTGTTATATAACTTTATTTTTTAAGTATTTTTGGTGCTTCTGTTCATTCAGAGACATCAATGATAGCAGGGATATTTTGCAACTGAGACAGCACATTATCTTTTATATAACCTTTAGCACTTGTTTTTCTCTATGCTTCTTCAACATTAAGTTTTATCATACTTTCTGATGTTCTGTAAAAATGAATTGGGTTTGTGCATTTGGATATTATTCCTTTTTTTATATTATATAAGTGGTTAGATATTGTAGGCAGTGGGCAGATATTATGATATTATGTGGGCAATTTAAAAGCTTTTTATCAGAATTTATTTTTAAGATGTCAATCTTTTCTCTTTGATAACTATCAGAAGCCCTCAAAAATTATCTCCTTATCTCATGTAATCTCTTTCTTGCTTATTACTGGCTTCAGTGCAGTTTTATGTATGACTGGAGAGTGTTCATAGCAATTCAGATTGGGAAAATATATGTCTTAGAGTCTCTAGACAGATCAATCTGTTTATAATCATTTTTTAATAATTACTTGGGTAGTAAATATTTATCAATTTTAAAGATTTTTCTGACAGAGACATTCTGTTGCCATGTATATGTGTACACCATTTTGTGTAACAGAATCTTCTGCTCAGCTTTCAGAGAAATACATTTTGTATTGTACTTTAATAAATGTCATGTCTAAATTATATTACCAGTGTGATCTTTTCCTACTTAATATAAACCAAAGTAATTTTAAAGTGATTTTGTGGGAATGTCAAACCGTCTATGACTTTCCTTTACACAGGAAACTATTAGGAGTCTGTTTATATAAGAACATACTTGTTTTTATTCTTGCTAATAATAATCAAGATAGAAATCAGATACTGAATCATATAACTGTGTTGCTTGGAAGAGGCTGGACAAGAGAAAGACAGATACAGAACCATTAAAGCGCTTTCCAGAAGCAGGAATTACTTACTTAGGTTGATAAAGGTCTAAAAATTATTTTAAATGAATCATAAAATCACAGAAATGGTTAGGGTTGAAAAGGACCTTAAGATCATCTAGTTCCAACCATCCCTCACTAGACCAGGTAGCTCAAGGTCCTATCCAACCTGGCCTTGAGCACCACCAGGAATAGAGCTTTTACCACTTCTTTGGGTAACTTGTTGCAGTGCCTCACCACCCTCACAGTAAAGAACTTCTTCCTTATATCTAACCTAAATCTCCCTTGTTTAAGCTTGAACTCATTGCCTATTGTCCTATCACTACAGTCCCTAATGAAGATTCTCTCCCTAGCATCGTTGTAGGCCCCCTTCAGATACCAGAAGGCTGCTATGAAGTGTCCACGGAGCTTTCTCTTCTCCAGGCTGAACAGCCTGAGCTTTCTCAGCCTGTCTCCATACAGGAGGTGCTCCAGCCCCCTGATCATCCTCGTGGCACTCCTCTGGATTTGTTCCAAAAGCTCCAAGTTCTTCTTATGTTGGAGACACCAGAACTGTACACAGTACTCTAAGAATATTAGGATGGAGGTTTGAGGAACCTAAACATATGAGGTTTTGAATTTGAATTTTGCTTTTCTTGCAATATGACTTAAAACAGAATAATAAATGATGCTTAGATGTGAAGAAGTTATTTTAAGGAAAAAGAAAAAAAAAGCTATAGAAGGAAAAGTATATGTGCCAGGAAGACATACTCTTTTTGAAATATATCCAAATAGCCAGAAAAGGACCAAAGTTTGTGTTTCAGTGTAACTGAAGCATCATAACTGGTATAATAATAGCAGTAATAAGATCAATACTAATATTACTAACATTTACTACTAAAATGCATTTTATTCATTCCTTAAAAATTTATCGATGGTTAGGTAAGTAATTAAGGCACCAAAAAGGTTAATATTTTTGTTACTTATAACTTAAGGACTATTGCCTCTCTTACCTTGACAAAATATTGATTAGTGAAATAATTTGGAGTTATTTCTGATTTTGTATAAGGAGTGTGGACTAAAGAGATAAGACACATTCAAGATACATTCTGTAGATAATCTCTGAATACCTTAAAATTGGTTAATATATTTGGCTTTTGAAATTAAGTTTAGGTAAGAAAAAAACCAAAAAAAACCTGTGAACTGAATTTAAGAATTTTTGTTGTTCTTCAAATACTTAATCTAGTTGCGCAGGTGCTTTTTACAATATGATAGACAGCTTCAGGAAAAAAAAGGGAAGAAGTAGTTACTGGTGCTAAGATTTGTACTTCTCTAGAGGCTTGTTAAGTGCCAGCATACAGTAAAGCAAAAAAAATTGTAAGTCTATTGCAAAATAATTTTTTAGGTAATAAAAGTTTTATAAACCTTCAGAGAAAAGTGTCATGCTATAATTGTAATGCAGGATTGCAATTTCTTGCCTTACATAAATGAGAATATTTCAGAAGGAAATTCTATATCAAGATAGGAGTTTAGCAACTTAATAGTATGTTTAGTGTGATAATCTTACATTGAAATATATTGTTTATTTTTTCTTTTTGTTTCTCAATATCTGTACTTCATAACTGTACTGAAAAGGTTAACATACAGCTATCTTTATTCTAAAATAATTATTTCTTTTGTAGAACTCATATTTGCTTGCAATAATTATTGTTTTTATTAAAAGATCATACTAGTTGAAAGTGTAGATGTGTGCATATTAAACACACATAAAAAATATATATTAAAATATATTATTCTTTCATAGTGTTTAATCACATATTTTTGAATACTCCCAACAGTTTTTAGCTGTTCAGATCTTTTTTTCTCCCTCAGTATTCCCAAGTATGTCCTTTTTTCCGTTTCTCTCTTTTTTCATTCAGAGAAGAAACTACTAGGGGTATTGACTGTATCTTGGAGGGTGGCAAATACATAATAAAAGCCAATTAAATCCTAATAAATAGCTAAAACACAAAAGGGCTGTTCTGAAAAATTCTGATATTTCATAGTTCAGAGACCTGAAGAAAAACCTCACACAAAACAATCAGCAAAAAACCCCCAAAACCCCCCCAATGAACCAAACCAACCTAACAAAAAAAAAACAAACCCAGAAGCAAAGCAATGACTTGTTTCTTTAACTTTTGATACAATCTACGTCACTTTTACACTCAGCCAGCTACTGACACCCAAGACCACATGTCACAACCTTAATATGAACAGTGGAGATGCAATTTTCCACTATTCATTTTACTCCAATTATACAAATCCTAGACTATATTTCAATTTTTGCTTCTGTTCTTAATTACAAAACCATAACTTCAAAACCGTATTTTCTGCTTCTGTTTTGCATATATGTAAACACTATATTTTATATAATGCAATATTTTGTATTTAAAAAAAGAACAGGCAAAAAGAGACAAAATAATTCCATTACATGAAGTAGATATGCTTTAATACAGAACTATTCAACTCTAAAAATTGACCCCACAGCAGAATAACACAACCCACAAACTGGATGTCATCTTTTGCCTTTGGAGTTAAATACAATCTAAAGTCTCTTCTGAGAAAAACAAACAAACAAACAAAACCAAAAAGAAAACCCAAACAAAAAAACTCCCAAAAACCCAAAACAAGAAAGTAGCTTGAAAACTTCGTCAAATATTTTTTTTTTTTTAAAGAAAAAAATTCTGGCTCAAAAGTTGTCACTTTATAAGTATTTATATTATAAAATATATTTTGTAAAAGTATCAAAACCCCCAAATATATTAGTTACATTTTTTTTCTGAATTTTTTTGGTTTGGTTTGTTGGTTTCTTAGGTTTTGGGGTTTGGTTTTTGGAGTTTGCTTTTTATTTAAAAAATTATGTAGTTATGAAGAATTCTTACTTTTGAAACATAGCATTTCTGAGGGGAAAACCTGAAAAAAGCTAAATGTTGATCAGCTCTAATTATAACACCAGAAAAGAGTAAAAATTAAACCCAAAGTTCTTTCCATGCTGATATATATATATATATATATATGTTTAGTGTGCTGAATTCTTCTATTCATGTTACCTGACCAGTTGAAATCTGCTTTTGGATCCTGCTAACACAAAGAGGCAATATTTTGAAAAAGGCTGACAATATGTTGAAAAATCAGTTCTGTGTGCAGATGGGAAAGGAGTGTTTAATTTGTTGTCTCTTTATTATTCGTGTTGTCCCTTTTAACACTTGGTAGCCCCCAAAATTTTATGACTAAAGACCGTTTTCTCCATTAAATTCTTACACTGTAACAAATTTTTTAAAATAATTTAAAGCACAGATTTTTTATTTTTTTTTTTAACTTGGAAATAAAATGCCTGCTGCAGATCTGCAGACTCAGTTTCCCAACTACCATTGCGAAGTGAGTCTATGCCCAAAGAAGTCTTACTCAAGCAGATGCTGCCAAAATATCAGAAATACGAAGCTTCTTTCCAACTCAGCTAAAGGATTTAGATGTCCTGACTATCCTGTCAAGAAACCCCCTCTCCATGGAGTATCCTGTCTGTAGATATACCTCCAAGGTGATGAGGTATACAGTTTTATGGCAGATAGTGGATATTTCAGATTGTCAAAGAGATAGGCTTGCTGGCAAGAAACCTTATCCTGGGAAATCTGCCCGGTTTCTGTCAGAAAATTCAAGAAAAATCAAAGCCTTCCTACAAAATTTAGCAATTTTACTCATAAGTACTCAAAATTTAAAAATATCTAAAAGAATTCCACAAAGAACTGTTCTTTCAAAAAGCTGTCTCTATGCAGTATGACTCAGTATCATGGCTGCCACTCTGAGCCCTGTCCTTAATATTGACTCAGTTATGTAACCTTAATGAGGTTATCTTACTTCATAGGTATAGCTCCAATTTTGCATTACCAATTAAAATGTCACTTAACTAGTAATGGGATCAACTATAATAATTTATAATTTTGCAGGTTTTAGAAGGGATTAGCAGTTCAATGTTTTAATTTTTTTCTGCTTCTTCTTCCATGGAACATTATATGGGACTGTTCAACTAATACAAGTATATAGCAAAATCATTAGCATAATAAAATATCTTCTTTTAAGCAAATAAATTTTCACAGTGTTTTACCCATTGTACTTTGCAGCTACCATTGATGGCTTTCCTAAAGTATATCTCAGTCTTTGATGGAGAAATGTATCTAATTTAAATGGATCAATTGAGCAATATGTTTTGGGAGAGCACGACAAAGTAGAATCAAGAACAATTACGTGATCTGAAATTCTAAAATAACTTTGATTAAAATAGTGTAGGTGTTACACTTCTTTCAGGCAAAGTAACATAATAATTCTTCAATACTCTCTAGATTTTTCTGATAAAATCAAAGTCAAAACCTCAGTGACCCATTAAATAATTTTATCTGTCTCCATGCTGGCAAAAAATGCTTTCCAGTTTTATGATCCATATATTTAAATTATGTAGAAGTGGGTGAACATCTGACTTTGGACAAGTTTCAAAATAGAAAATCTATAAGTGGACTTACAAATACTAAAAAAAAAAGCTTTGCTGATCCTGGTTATTTCCTCTTCATGTCTCTTTTTGTGAGGCTTTAAGACTTGTTCCTTTTCTCTAGTGCTAAATGAATTTAACATTATTTTAAGAAGGTATACTGGCCTTAGCATGTTTCAAGTGATCCTAGACCATCAGATATAATGGATTTCTCATTATTTTATTACCCCATTCCTACCTTTAATATCAGAGACTGTAAAAAAGCCTACATAAACCACATTGTTAGCTCAAAAGAGGAAATAGAATGTGGGTCTGTGGCAGATCAGAATCACCAGAATTCTAGATGATTTATGTGTTCCTTATATTGCAGAAATTGTTTTGAAGGTATGACTTTAGTCTTCATGGTGGACGTATAATATGGAAAATCCAGCAGAGTCTGGAATTTGTATAATGTGGAAAACCTATGACATTTATCAGGACCTTTAATAGTATTTTTTAATTAATTTAATTTAAACCTTCATTTTTACTTTACCCTGTGTTGAGCAGGAACTATAATAAGGTTATAAAGTTAATTATTCATCCGATGACTTGTCTCCCTTGAAACTCCGCATCCAAATCATTTTCCAAAATAAGTTGCAGAAATGTACCCCATGTTGATCATGTTAGTATCTTTGTAACATTGCAATGGTGGGTAACACAGTAAATTGAATCCTGTCTAATTCTGCATGGTTATTGTTGGTTTTCCAGTCTGCATGAGAAAAGATTTGTTGACACTGGGAAACTCATCGTAAAATGAGGACACTATGAATGCAAAGCTTAGTAGGTCTTTGAACATTCTAGTAAAATTATGAAACTCTCAGAACTGATTCTAGGCAGTATTTTTCTCCTAGTAAATAATACAGAAAGAAATAGAAAACTTTTAAACACAGAAATCCAAAAATATTTTTATAATTTTCACAGTGAATTATTGCAAAAAAAAAAAATAGATATGTTAATTTAACATACTGTAGAAATAAGATGTTTTAGGTCATCTGGCTTGTCAAAAGCTGAGAATAGAGGAGTTGAGAAAGTCAAAATATATAAAAATTACAGTAAACCTATACAAAAAACAAAGAAAGAGAAGCTGAGAAAAGGTAGTGGCTCTTTGGCTTCTTTTATACTACACCTATTTATGCAACACAGTCATTTAAGTCTACATGAGCTTTTCTACTTCAGTGACACAAGGTTTTACTAAGCAACATATATTGCAATGAAAATAAGGTTTGAACATAAAATCATAGAATCATAGAGTTAGTTAGGGTTGGAAAGGACCTTAAAATCATCAAGTTTCAACCCACCTGCCATGGGCAGGGACACCTCACACTAAACCATGCCACCCAAGGCTCTGTCCAACCTAGCCTTGAACACCACCAG
>JANHGB010018309.1:0-27139 GCA_026283785.1 Coracopsis vasa | reverse complement strand
ATGGTTGTTTGGGTTTTTCTTGTGGTTTTCTATTTTCTGCTTAAACTGGGGAAAACAAACAAACAAACAAACAAACCACAAAAAACAACTCCACACAAAAATCCCAAAGCTGTTAAAATGAGGGAATTTGCAAATTGGATTTAAACCTGCAGACTTACATCATTTAAAAGCCCATCCTTGTTTACATCAGTTTGCAATCACTGACAAGAACATAATGCTCAACAACCCCACTGTGCTCTGACTCTAGCAAAAACTGAAGTACTCAAAATAATGTGAGAAATTTGCTGCTGTGAGAGATGCTGACCCACCTCTTCTGTAGTGCACAGAACAGCATACACCTTCCTCCCTCAGTGCTACAAAGAATTTCTATGAACTTAACAGAAGGTTACAGAATCAGGTATTGTCAGGATATAATGAAATTAACGTCTTGAATATGCAAGTCCTACTGTATTTTGGAACTAAATACGCTCAAGAATTAAACATGGCAGTTTCCTGATAAGTAATTGACTTTCTCCCATCCACTGAAAACAAACAGATAAAGGCTCTGCATAACATATGTCTGGATACATTCAGGTCATACATACAAAAGACAATACGCCAGAAATTGTTAATTATTTCAAATTGCTTAGCAGAAATGAAGAGGGGAAGTCATAATATTTTGGCACACATTCGGCTAGACAGCACATCTTTATTGAATGAATATACATATTTGATAAGTGACCACTCATGAGACCAGTACAAATTAGCTGTATAGCAGAAAAGATCCTCAACAAAACATGAAACAAACTTGTCCCAAAGATGACTCTGGAATATCTTAGTGTGGTCACTTAAGGAAAAGTTTGTTCATTGGAAGCAATTCATAAGGTTATCAAAAAGCAAGAATTTAAGGATGTAGACTTCTGAAGGGCAGAAGGCCTTCTTTAGGTTTACAAGGTTTGCTGAAAAACCTTTACGCTACAGTTATGTTCATAAATCCTAACCATGGAGATAGAGAACTAGCAAAGGGTTTTCATTCCAGGAATAGCATACGCTTTACTTGCAAAATAGCTTTTTAGCTCTTTTAGAAGCATTTCTACATCTTGGGAGCTGCTATCATACTTATGTCACTCAGGATGGAGAAAACATCTCACCCCTCCACAGCCTAGCTACGACAGCAAATTTTTCAAGGGCAAGCATGGTCTAAGCAAAAAAACTGTCAGAGACCTTTTTTTTTTAAGGTCTGCTCGCTTTAGTAAGAAACACTGGAAATTATTTCAGCTTTGTTATAGTAGATTTTGTTTACGAGATATAATTATAAACTATACTTTGGATTTTAAGCAATTCTTACAACTGTTCTTCTGCTTTATCCTGACATTCTTTTTCTGTCTTTTTCCGCAGCCCCTTCATAACAATGTGCTATCTCTGAAGGTGGGGTTCATTTGTGGGAAAAGATACAAATAACAACGTTCAACATTGTATAAGAAAGCCAACCGTATCCTGGGCTGCATCAAAAGAATTGAGACAAGCAGGTCCCCCTCTATTTCACTTTCTTGTGGCACTACCTGAAGTACTCTGCTCAGCTCTGGGGCCTCCAGTACAATAAAGATATGGATCTGCTAGAGCAGGTCTAGAGGAGAGCCATGAAGATGATCAGGGGGCTGGAGCACTTCTATGGAGACAGGCTGAGAGAGCTAGGTTTGTTCAGTCTAAAGAAGAGGAGAGTCCAGGAACACCTTATTGTGGCCATTCAGTATTTAAAGGGGGCTTAAAAGAAAGACAGAGAATGACTTTTAACCAAGGCCTGCAGTGACAGGACAAGAGACAATGGTTTAAACTTTGAAGAGTGTAGACTTCGACTGGCTAAGGTAAGGAAGAAATTTCTTTACAGTGAGGGTGGTGAGACACTGGCACAGGTTGTGCAGAAAAGTTGTGGATGCCCCATCCCTGGAAGTATTTAAGGTCAGCTGGATGGGAATTTGAGATATCTAATCGACTGAATGATGTCCCTGCCCGTGGCAGGGGGGTTGGTCAAGATGATCTTTAAAGGTCTCTTCCAGCCAGACCAAAAAGAAAAAATATATTCTCAAGTTAAGTTTTACATTATAAAAATTGCTTGTACAACAACTCTGTAAAGAAGTAGCTTTCATTAATTAGGTCCAGTCACTAAATTGAGATTCCTAATTTGAATATATGTAAATACAACAGTAAGATTTTTACATTTGATCTAATCCTATTAGGTTTCCTTTGTAGTTAGTGGAGGTACTTGTATGGCATGTTTCGTCTGTTATGAAACTCGACATTTGAAGCAGGTCAAATGAATCATACCCTAAAAATGTCTCTTTTTTTCTTCAACTATAAAGGCCATCTAACTGAAATACTGTAGAGGCTGAAAGTCAGGTGAAATGAATTCCAATCCCACTATATATAACCAACACAAGATAAAATACAACAATAAATGGAGAGACTTATTCACGGAAAGTGAGAAGGTAATCTGAAAAAGCTTCATAAATCCATTTGTGAGAGCTAAGCTTCAGTGAATAACCACAATTACTTTTAAGAATTAAGGAGAACAACATCCTAATTCTTTACTCACTTGTTGCCTCATGAATGGAGGAAGGCAGACAGGAAGATTTATCTTTGGTTACTAACCAACCATGTTTATAAGGCCTTTGGTTGAATCTGATACATTTCTTTGTCTGTAACACTTTCCAAAATTCCAGAATGTTCCAAATTCCAGAAAATATTCAAGAGCAGAAATGTATACATTTTTCAGAGAAAAAAAAAAAAGGATAAAAACATGAAAAAAGAAAACCCAGGATATCACACATTAAGCCTCTGCTATCTATTTACCTAACATAAATTAATACCTAACAGCAAAGCAATGCTTCCATCTTGGCTCTAGCCAACTTCCCAATAGACTTTATAAGCTGACGCTCTAAATGATGTATCTTTCAGAGACGAAAATAAGATTACAAAGAAGAGGAGAGAGGGAGAAGAGGCTGCCAGAGCCATGGAAGAGAGGAGAATATTTAGGCACAGGTAGAAATTGCACTTTCCATGGAACTGAGAAAAATGGGATCCAGCATGGCTGGCCATGGGAACCCAAAGTTCTAAGTGAATAAGGAGAGGTATGATGAATCTTCATATAAGGAAAGCAAGAGAACAGAGACACACTGAGTATAAGGAAACTGGTGATATTAGTATAGGGAAAGAGAGTCTGGGAAGAAAAAGGTGGGATAGAATGTATAGGGTATCACATCAAACAGTGGAAAGATGAGACCTGGGATGGGAAACAATAAGCAAAGTACAATCAATGCCTATAGGTAAACAAAACAAACAAGTGAGAGTACACTACAAGAATCCCTGAAACAGAAAGGAGAGGCTGGCCAGTACACAGGACTCATACAGGTTAGGGACAAAATACGAGGAAGTCAATAATGGAAGTGTTTTACAAACCAGTAAAGTTTGAGGGCATGTACTTTTTCTGTCTTGCGTCAGAGCTTCCACAGCACACGTACACTGTTTAGAGGGATATCAAGAGATTAATTTAACTGTAGCATATTTATCTTTACAAATCTTAATGAACACCATGAAGTTAAACCTAAGTTTCTTCAGAAAACTGGTGACAGTACAAGCATTCGTGCATTTTGTTTTCAGGACAGTTGACCAACTTTTTTTTTTTAAGGTGATCTATGAGGGTCTAATTACACCAATCATCAACACCAACTGCAGTGTCCTCTTGGTAGCTAAGGGAGTTATAGAAATGGAAGTAAAATATGCTGGTCCAACCTCAGTAGAGTAGAATTTCAGCTTTAGTATGAGTATTGCTAATTTTCTTAGGAAAATTAGTTCAACTCGTGTTAGAAAAAAGCCTGTCACAAATTATTCATTATGGATCTAATTCTCAGTCGAGATCTTACTGCTGAGTTCAGTGGAGAATGATGTAATATTTGATGCATGTTGCTTTGTTTAATATGATCTAGCTTTTTGCAACCATAAACTTTTTCAGCTTAAGGCATGTAAATAGGTATTTTATAATCACTTTGCAACACAAACTCTGCAGCACCTACAACTTAAACGGGTTGCGCTCTAAAATGTAATAATTTAAATGTTATTGTTTTCTAGGAACTTACACGTCATCTGTGACCAGTTTTGAAAGGCTTTGTTTGCTATTGTTCCTAAGCATCAGCCAAACAAACTCACCCTGGCTTCTGAAAACCACGCTGTGGTCTTTCCTTTTCACACATCATCACCAGCAATAAAAATTCCAAAGGTAAAATTAAACCCCAAGATAATGCTGGGCCACCCCACTGTCTTTAGATTAAGCCCGCAATGGAATTACATAGATGCAATTGACTGGAACTTAAATAATTCTGCTAGGGCAGAAAGAGGAGATAGACTCAGCTTACTCCATAGTATATAAATTGGTCTACAGTACTACTAGAATTAACATAAGCCTAGATTTTAATTTTTCAATTTTTTTCTTTAATTATTAGGGCTTCTTTATTGGACTATCACTGTTAAATTTCATTGTATACAACCACATTGAAATAATTTCTGGAAGAATTTCATTTTCCAGCAGTAAAAAATGCATCCATCCATACATATGTCTGTGATCTACAATGAGCCTGAAGATATATTGTGAAATTTTCATTTTTTTTGGTAATTACTGTGAAAAAGAGAAATTAGCAATCAATTATAAACACCAATTTTAAATGAGTTTAAATTATCAGTTCTTGCAGAAATGCCCTCAAATAAACTAATAAAGAAAAAATAATCACCTTTCCCAACAACCCAGTGCTAGAAAAAAATGTTAGTTCACATACAAAGTTGAGGAAAAAACATAGTTTTCTAGAACTCTACAAAAAATTGCACTACATTGGATGAAGATATTGACTTCAGTGTTGAACAGCACAAGCTATAGTACACACTCCCCCTCCCACTCCTTTTCTCCCCTAAAAGAAGTATGTGTTTCTGTCTAAGTGTAGCTGTGTTATCAACACTGTTAGGAGTGTGTGAAGAATCCAGTCCAAGACAATGGGTGAACTCCAGATTTCAAGATAAGAAAGGACAGAAAACACAAAGCATTAGGAGACAGGAAACTATAATCTGTTTGACACATGTGGCTCCTGCATGGCACTGGAGATGAAGGCATGAAAGAAAGCAAAGATCCCTGCAGAGTTTATATAGCCTCATTTTCAAAGTCACTGAACCCACACATCTTCCATTCATCTTAACAGCACAACACTAGCAAGAGCAAAGTCATAGCTCCAGGATGACTCCCAATTCCTTGCTTTCAAAAAATTGTCCACGACCCAGTTCCCCTGCCCCTCTCTCTGTGAATGTCTAGGCATTTCCACCAAAATTAGCATCTTTCTGGCCTTGGCACAATAGTACAATGATGCTGAAGTGTAATTCAAAAAAGAAGAATGCTATAACCTGTTGCTAAGGCCTTGTTGCACTTCTGTGCACTTCAACAATATTTTGCTGCTGAAGATTTTAGTAGGCACACAGTGGTACTAATTAAAGAAGACAGAGAAGAGGAAGGAGAAATACACAGAGATGTTAAATTCCAAAGAGCTGTGCAAGGCCGTAGAGATTGAAGGACATTTTTGTTTTTCCCAACTAGGCTCTTTCATTTTGCATTTCACACCTTATTGCAGCTCCTCCTAATACAGTGCTATGTTTGTGGGCTTTCCAAAGTACTTAGAAATTTTTAGTGAACATATTACAATGTCCACTTTATAAAATGAACCATTGAACTGAGTACAGTTTTTTCCATAACGGTGGAAGAAACATGCAGCTAATCCTTTAATAATTTTCTGATACTTGTGGCTGATAAAAACAGGTGAAAACAAATTGAGAGCTTGCATCTATTTTTAATAATGGCCACTTAAAAAAAAAGCTCTAAGAGTTAACAATCAAAGAAATTTGAGAAATTAAGTGAAAATGTAGATGTGCCAAACACACCTGTTTGGACGTAACACTTCAAGTAATATTCATGTCAGCATGAAGTAACAGTCACATACATGCTGTCACTGTCTTTAGATATGCAAGCAGACATTGAAAAGACATGTCAAAAGATATTGAAAGGTTTAATTTATTTATTTATTTTGTGACAAACTACAGACTTCCTTTCTTTAGTTCATTTATGAACAAAATCACTATTGACTTTTAGGCTTGCACCTTGGTCACAAAAGTGTCCCCTTCATAAATATTTTGGTTATCTGTTGACAGATTTAGATTAAAGTGTCAAAAAATTACCTTATGCATTCAGAAAGAGAAGAAAGCAGTCTCTCCACTCAAAAAATCCATATTGGAAAGGAGACATCCCTGTGCAGAAGTTCATTTTCTATTTCTTCAGGGATTTTTGAGATGCTACTCTGTACTGGCCGGGGGGGGGAAGAAGGCACTGAGGGGTGGTATTTCTTGGATGGAGGGGGGATGTTAGCATGTTCCTATAGGCATACAAGCTGTTGCCTCACAGCGGAGTGACCTGAGAGAGGCAGCAGCTCCCAATCCCTGCTGAGTTCCTCTGGAGCAGGCAGCCTCACACTGTGACAAATTATCACTCTATGAATAACATCATTAAGCAAACTCAGAGGGGAAAAATAAATTGCCATTCAGAAAGCAGCTACTTGCCTAAAAGAAGCGGCAGCATGGTGTACCACCTCATGACAGTTTCTGCATTCACTTGGAAAAGTTTTCTTGAAAAAAGCCCAATGTATAAACCCCAAGATATATCTACTTAAAATCAGGATGAACTGAGGCAATATATTTAATTTTGTCTAATATCTTAGAATGTTCTATAAGATAATTTGTCATCGCTAAATCCAAAAGAGTACACAATAAAAGCATATACAATTGTGTTTGCTTCAGATTAAGTACTTTCATAATGCATTTGTGGACTGCATAAATGTTTCTTCCAGCTTCCAGTTGTTCAGACTAACACACAAAATTCTGCTACTGTTACTGAATACATAATGTAATACAATGATCACAGTTATCATTAAGGCAATGTGAAAAATTCTTACAGTTAGTATTATTCAAAAAAAGTTTGTGAATTACTTTTATAAAACTTTCAAAATTGTAGACACACTTTTTATTTTTTACATCTTCATAAGACATCAGCCTGTAGTGCTTTCCTAATGATAACAAAGAAGTTTCATGCAGGGAATTATAGTATGAAAATCTGATGTTTTTTCAGGTTAAGTTCATTTGCCTCACTGTTAATGAATGCATCCTTTTTTTCTTTTTCTTTATGAATAGTCATATACCTATGGGGACTTTAGAAAACGGGGCACTGGTAATGGATGGCAGAAGAGCAAAGTTAGCCTGTGAAAGTTCTAGAGAATGATACTCTTCTTCAGTGTTTATTTACAAACATTTCTGCTACTGTAAACTTTAAAAACACTTTGTAATTAATTGGTGTTACAAAGTTATAAACTAATAGCTATGCTATCTAAACATATTGACTGTCTGCCCTTTCTTGTTCTGGTCTAAAAAAGATAGCCTGACCCATAGCAATGTCATTCACCTACTACAATCTCTATATCAAGGGTGAAGAATTAAAAATGGAAGGAAAAATGCCCAAAACCCTAAATAGGGTCAAATACTGGGTATGTAAAAGAAAAATCTGACTATCACAGCTTGTTTCCTGTACATGATGGTAACATATGACCCAGATAATTATATTCTCTCCTAAACAGACGGGAGAGGAGTGAGGTGTGTCAGAGCACTGGAACCAGACCTTTTGAATGTTATACCTTGTGACAGGCATCCCTAAATTGTGCAGCTGGCTTTAGACCCACCATGGACTCCAGCAGAGCCAGATTCCGGTGGCAGAGTCCTGCTCTGGCAGATTATTGCTCATGTCAGTCATACAGGCTCTGTGACCCATATGAGAGGCCCCCATGCAGCCACCACACGCCTGCATATCTGAGCTTCCCTGGGCACCGCCTCCTGTATCAGGGCTCCACACAGTCTCTGCTGATTTGGACCAGACCCTTCACAGGAATTACTCCTGCCAAGAAGCTGGAGTTTTTAAGAGACTCGGTAACAGTGACACAAGGATCTTGATGACACAGGATTCTTGTGCGTGTGTTGGAGGAATATATTTCTCCCTCTGTTGCTATCCTGACAGTGCAAGGCTAGAGCAAAAGAAAGATCCATGACACTTGCACTGAATGAATTACTCTTCCAAAGGACAACATATGTAGTAAATACTTTTTTGGCTTTTCTGATTCTGAGCACTGCTCCAGGGACTTTCAGTCAGCAGATATGACTGATGGATAATAATGATTTGTAACATACCTGAGTATGTCAAAACCATGATATTAAAAAAGGTGTGGTATCATCAGGGATCATGATGCTATTAAAACTTTTGGACAAGTGGCATTAGAGTTTGGGGAGATCATCCTGCCTTGCTGTAGGCTAGGTCTGGAGTTGGTGCTGCAGCACGGTGTGGCATTAGGCCCTTTATTTTATCTCCAACCATCAGGGGTTTACACCCACTTATCTTTTGGCCAAAACACCACTGCCAGCCCAGACAAGTGCTGTTTTATCTGAATGGTTTTATTTCCTGCTTGATTTCATTCTCCAAAGAGAGAAGCAATTAGCTTGTGGTGAGCTGTGCTGCCCTGCCACATAATGGCCTCCTACCTTTTTTCTTATAACAAGGATCTTTCTTCAAACCCTTTCCTTCAGTGAGATTCTGTCCTCAAATCACTGTCTCCTCAGAGTGCTCTATGAAGGGGAGGCAACACACGAAGAACAAGCCATCTAATCATCTGTGCTAAAGCAGATAAGGCATGGAGATTCCCCAGGATTATGTGATGCTGGTTTAACACTAGGCCTTGCCATTTGGAGACTGACTTGGATAAAATGAGTCGGATAAAATGAGTGTATGAGTAGCTTTAAAAATTCAGCAGCAGAGTCACCAGGATGTTTTTCATATCTCAGTAACAATTGATCCTTCTGGCTCCAGTATGACCAGGAAGGCTACAGCAACCTTGTCTGTATGAAACATAGCAGCACAGCAGAGTGGAGGAACCAGATCTCCTACAGAGACCATCTGAAAACTCAGCCAATGCTCTTTCAGAATTCAGAAGCAGTCAAGGCCTCAGCCTCTGTTTTCAAGTTGTCCCTAGTTATCTTGATTTGAGTAACTATGTAATTCAGAAATATTCGGCATGCCCACAGGCTGTGGGCATTCACATTTTACAGTCTTGAGACATAACAGAAGCACCTTCTGTCAAAATCACAAGAACCAAATCCAAGTGAACACGTCACTTCTTTGGCTAAAGACCCCCAGGTTCTTCCACAAATTCCTTCTTCCTAATCATACTACAGTAAAAGACTCAACAACTCTGAATATAAAGATATTGATCTTAAGCATCTCTTACAGCTGGATTAGTTTTTGAATTTATATTTTGAAAGATAAAGGAGAGAACTGGTTCATTGACAGTACACTTACCCTTTGCTGTCTCATAAAACACGAGATGAAACACATCTGCATTAGTGTGGGTTTAGTTCCACCTCTATTTTTACAATGAAACTGTTGGATTTCATAACTGTAGATCTGCTGTTATGGATTGCATCATGCAGTTTCTGTACTGTACTGGGGTCATTCTCAGTTATACTATCCAAGTGGCAGGTGTGGGAATCAAGCAGAACGCAGAGCTTGTGATAAGGGGACTGCAGCAGCAGCATTTCAGGGGGAGCAGCAGATGCTCTGATCTGCACAGGCCAGCTGTGCCGTTCAATAGAAAGGAAAGTGTGTGCAACGCTCCATCTCCCTGCAAGTCGAGAGCAGCACTTCACAACACTGGGCACATCTGTGCTCAAGGACTTTGATTGCTCCTGTCCTCACAGGGGTCAGTAAGGTCACAGGAATCGTCAAATCCATCTTCGTCCATCTTTATGTGATAATACTGCCACGTTACTGTACCATATGTACCACCAATGTCTCATTTAAATTTGGTCTTTTACATTAAGATGAATTTACCATGAAGAAGCTGATATCCTGCAACAGCTTAGCATTGCTCTGAATAGCCAGTTGTAGTTTCTTGTGACATACTGACATTTCTACTGTTATTTTTCCTCAAAGTTGAAAAGGCTTCATAAAATTAAGCTGCAATGAGAAATGCAGTCTTCTTTACAGGGCAATGTATATACAATACTATGTTTGCTAGAGTCTAAATAAAGAACAATCTTTTAATTTGTAATTTTAGAGAAACTATACAGAATATTAATTAATCAAACTGGAATATAGCCAGGACACCAGAGTTTAACATCCTTGCTCTTGTGAAAAGTAACATAGCATATTTTCCCTATGATATGAGAATCTGAGGACCTTATAGAATAATGCCTATATGAGTACAAAATAAAGTGTCATACTAGGACATTGTATCATTGGTTTATCATGAGAGAGAGGTAAAACACAAAGAAACAAACAGACGCACTACTAGAAACAATTGCTTGGAAGATCTTAGATTTTTTTTTTCTTTTGATTCTGAATTTGCATCAAAATTGGAAATTGATAATGTAATTAATAAACCAAATGGCTCCTTTCAAACAAAGAACTGCTAGGGGAACAGGCCTATAAAGTAGCTAATGTGATGTATGTGGAAACAAGGGAATTAAAAATAATTATTGCAAAACTGTATTATATTCATCCAGCATATTGATGAAACACATCTTCAAATATGCAGAAAAAACCCCAGGATTTTAATTACAAGCATTTTCAAATTATAATCTTAGAACAACCTCTAGATCTCTTCTTGTTTAGGACTCTCATGGACTATAGTAAAGCATATAACTAAATGAGTCAATTTATTAAAAAAGAAATAGACTACCATTTTAGTATTATAACATATTGCCCAACCACAGTTCCATCTACTCTCACACATTTTCTGAATTGGTTACTCCTTCATGGATTAGAGATGTGCCACTGCACTCTCCCAAAGGCTCTCTCTCAACACACAGAGAATTCCTTATTTCAAAAAGAAAACATCTCAAATTTTTTTGTTTGGTTTGGTTCTTTGTGGGGGTTTGGTTTGGTTTTTCGGAAAGAAAAGTCAGTTCTTTGGTTTGAGTTTTAATCATTAGAAATGATTCATATTCTGGAACTGAACTTTGAACAGACAGTACGTTCCTTCAGGAGATTTATTTTCTTATATGAAATAATCCAGCCATCTTCTCCACCTCCTCATTGCTTTTTCTCTTTGAGCTCTTCATACCTCTATTGAAGAATTTCAACCTGAACAGCAAAAATGAGGTCATATCCTAATATTCAGTTGAGCTTCAATTCTGAACAGTGAAAATGGACTAATGATGACCTGTTTCCTCTTCAGGATTTATGAAAATTAATAATTATGTTAGTGACTTTTGCAAATTACAACAATGAATACTGGGAAAAGCCAATGAGAAATTCAGGATTTCTGTATTCAAAATAAGGCCTTGACAGCATGAAATGAATGAGGTTCACTCAGCAAACAATAAAAAGAAAAAAAAAATAATTTAAATGTTGCTCATTAGAGAGCACATTCTAATCATCATATAAATTGAGGCAAGATTCCTTCAGAAAAAGTACTATGCACTCATGTAATTGAAGTCTGAACCATAATGCGTCCATATAAGAGGTCTGAAAGCAAAGTACCCTGGTTGTGACATTTCTTTCTTTTGAGCTTTCGATTTCAAAACCTTTCTAGTATTTTTAAATGTTTGTCACTTGATATATGGCTGTCTACTTGCTTACAGCTTGATTAAAAGGCAAGTTACTAGTTAGATGTCATGATCCCAAATTTTGTTTTCTTCTGGTTTTGGATGACTAAATAAGGTTTCTTATACTGCACAACTGAAAGCAATGGCTATTTTTGAAATCTCTTCTTTTATACAGACAAGCTGCTAGTGCAACCAACAATTATAAACATTCCCCACTATTGTAAGATTGTATAAGATTACACAATACAAAAAGGATTGTTAAGAGAGCCAAAATTAGTATAATAATGATTCAATTTGACAGTTTCATTATGTATAATGTGGATAAAACTGATAGAAAACTCCTTCTAAATTACTCCTGCCATGTTCTGAACAAGACCACTAAACCAAGCTAGAATACACTAGCTTATTTTCTTTTGTAATAAATTTATCATAGTGGTGCATATGTGAGCAGCTATATATTTTTTCCTTTTATACCAAGTGTTAAGGACAGAATTTTGATCTAAGTATATTTCATCTAATTATAGTTCATCATGGTTAAAATATCAGATTTAATGGTAAGTCACGGATTAGCAGAATAATTTGATTTCTACACTGTTAAGTAGAATGTACATTTACATGACTATGGAAAGTTATACATGAATTACAAAATTAACTCTCAATGTTTAAAAACCCTTTCTGCCTGTTTCTAAGGGGATTGGTAGACAAATTAAATTATTCAAAAATATGTTTAGATATCCAAAGTCAGCTAATGAGTTTCTTGGGGAACTATGCTCTACTACAGACATTATAAGAGTAAAAAACTACTTTAGAAGAAATTAGTCATTCATGTGTAACAAACTCAAACATAAACTTGGAACATCTCAGGGATTCTCCAGCTAATTATCTTTCTCATCTTTTTCTCTTGGTACACTTTCACTGGCACTAAGACAGTTCAGAGTAGAACCAGCAGTGTCTGCATGTGTGCAGGATAAACCTGCTTCCAGGCTCCTGTGGTGAAAACCCACATGTATTTCATCACACCATCGTCTTACAGGTGTAGAATAATTGGTAAGGACTCTGCAGCTAAAGAAGAGAGCTATTGTCAGGATTTCCTGGGACAGATAAGCAAACAAGGCCATTCCAATTCAGAAAAATATTAATAACTATATGGAAATGGACTATTCTGGCCTGCTAAAGACCCCAGGAGATGAGTTTCTGTTGTCTAGTCAGCTGAAAATGTTGTGGTGCTGGTGGTTGGATAGACAAGTTATTCTGTGCTGGAGGACTAGGTGACATGAGCTGCCCTGCATTCACATCTGCCCTCA
Source organism: Coracopsis vasa (assembly GCA_026283785.1). Classification (NCBI taxonomy): domain Eukaryota; kingdom Metazoa; phylum Chordata; class Aves; order Psittaciformes; family Psittacidae; genus Coracopsis; species Coracopsis vasa. Next base: position 14,132 of record JANHGB010018309.1, on the reverse strand, counting down.
AGTTTTGGCCAGGAGATTTTTCACCTCTTAACTGCCGAGCTGGAAAAATTATCAGGTCCCCTAGTTAAAATGCAGCTAGCATATACTTTCCATGCCAGAAAGAATGAGTATGTCAACAACATAATGGTGACAGTAATTTTGCAGGCTGCAGTCAGTCTTAGGGGCAGTGGCATATAACACTATGAGCTGTGCAGGAACGTGCAAAATGCTGAAGAGATGCAGCATTCATCTGTAGGGACAAGCAGGGATTTCATTCTTTCCCAGTGACATAGCCATCAGCCCTGTTTGCAGGAAGCAAGAATGTTCAGCAATTATTACAGTGGGTGAGGAAGACCAGCAAAGGAAAGAAAGTATAACATATGTATTTCTCTAAATGCATGGCAGGTTTAAATAAATGACAGCCCACTGTCCCACGAGAATGCCACAGTGGCACAGGTTCTGACTATAAGAAACACACCCATTATGGGAATGGTTTGCTTTTGGATTATTTTAGATCACTTTAACACATCACAAAAGCAATTTCCTGTCTTTTCCTTCTCCTTGTTTTTTTCTTTCACAAACACAAGTACTACCTTATTATGCAAACCTACCTAAAGCCAGGCTTTTGCAGGAATATCAGTTACTTGTGTACAGTTGTTGAAGAGTTATAAATATGGAAAGGAAATTTAAGTCCAAAATTTTGCAAAGCAAGGAAGGACTTAGCTGGACCCATTGCCATCATAGCCATTTACTAAGTTTAAGATGTCATAGTAACAGCCTAGTGTATAAATAACATTGAAAGAATGAGAAACATATTAACTTCCCTAGTCCTTTTATTTTCAATTTCTTTTCCTGTATTTTTTTAAGAAGAAATACAGAATATCTCCTCTGTATATTCAATGTCAACACAAAGAAAAAGTCACTTCCAACAGGCTGATATGCTTTTATTTCTCCTTCTGTTGCACTGCACTACTCTGAATTCCTCCTGCACTACTCTGAATTCCTCCTGGGAAAGAAGACTCAAGAAAAAGCAAGATGAAATTTAATACAGTTAAAAAATTGGGAGGCATCTGGTTTGGGTCTTAATAGTATAAAATTGGAGTCCTTTAAATAGTACTGGTTCAAACACACTATCACTCTGGGAAAACTTGGCATTATATTACACTTTCAGAAAGCCTGGGCTGATAGAAAAACAGGCTACAGGTGGAAAATATGTAAATAAGACTTTTCATCATGTAGTGACTGAACCACACATCAAAGCATGTATATGGCTAATTAGCTACTAAGGCAGCTATTAAAAATTTGTCCTACCTGGAAATCTCAAAGGGATGTCTACACTACAAGTCACGCTGGAAGCGCTGCTTGTCCCGTCGGTTCATGTACAGGAGAGCTGCCACTGCAGAGAGCCCACTGTCTTCCCATGTTTTCACTGAAGGTGGGACTTAGCTCACATACATCGAGTTCAACATGCAGAGATGCCTCTCATCAAAGGTAGTTGTAATATCTTGTATGGGATATCTTAGTCTTGAGCTGTGTTTACTGGCTGATTGTACACGTAAACTCCTTCCCTGTTATGCCACAGGTCCTCTTGAGAAAGTACTGAAAATTATGCAGCTATCACTAGCAGATAGAAAATCTGACTTCCGTTCCTATGTCTTTCTTCCAACCAGCCCCAAACCGTGCTTGGAAAATTATGCTTAGTCAGTACCTAGTGGTCCAGCTATCCACACAAGCCAATTCTGAACAAAAACCTCATTGTCTGTTCCTTTGAATTATCACCCCGCTCTTTTGCCAGCTCCTCTCAGCATCGTCAGAGCATTTCCACCCTTTTCCCAGACCACATATGTTCACATTTATGTCACAGAGAACAGTGTCCACCACAGGTCTTCCCTCCTGATCACATTCATTTCTGTGAGGATGCAGGACACCCTCCTTCCTGAATCACAGCTGCAGTGATCACCTGCAGAGGGCTGCTCTGCAGATCTGAGCAGAGGGAATGGGAATGCACCCAGGGTACCTGGGGGTTTATGTTCTGGGTAAACACATGCAAACTAGCAGGTTTGAGAAGAAAGGAATGAGCAAGAAATGCTGCACTTAGAGTGTTGCTGGAAAATAGCTGTCTACATATGGATACACTTTTTTGCTGTCATTCTTAAGAACAGTGAGCACACTCATGGCTTACTGCACAATACACATTTTGTCATACACCATTCATAAGGCTGACAACAGGGCTTGGCATGAAGGTACCTGGCAACATACTTCTTTGTAATGAATATGAACATTATTGTACTTATACCCTCTGCCTTCACTTTTCAATGTAGTCAAACTTAAAACCTTAATACAGGATTAGATTCTTCCAAAAACTGATAAAGAAACCTATACATGTTACCCTAGACTTCACCCTTACCTATACATGTTACCCTAGACTTCATCCTTACCTATACATGGAACTACTGTTACTGATGCTGCAGAAGCTGTAATTAACTTTTTACATGATAAATTAAATCTTTAGATCTCAGTGTCCTCTAGAAACAAGGCAAAGTTTCTAAGTTAAGCAACGGCAATGCTCTGATCATGAGACCTTGCTCCTCTTACCATGCTGGGAATGGGATTTGCAGCAAATACAAATTTGTAAAAAGCAAATACTGTGGAGTACTCTTATGTTAGTTGCAGGAAATACCCAAAGACTCCTTAGGTTGGATATGGTAAAGTTTATTTTTTTTGCCCCAAGTTTTTCGTTTTTAAAGTTCATGTTGTGAAAAAATATCCGGAAGAGCAAGTCGCTTGTTTTGGAAGGAATTATAATTTGGTCTAATTATACCAAATAAAATTACTTTGTTCCAGTCATTGGTCACATATTCAACTGATAGGTATGTGAGCTAAAAAATGGGAAAGCTTTATGAAAAAGTTTTATGAAATAGTGTCTGAATTATCAAAAAGAAGCCTGTGGTTTCAATCATATTAAAAAATGACAGGAGTCGTTGACCATTTCTAGTACATTTCTCCCTCCTACTAGTGGAGTAGTGTCCTTTTTTAGTGAGTAGTTGAACACTTTCAGACCCATTAGGTATCTTATGTCTCCTTATAAATTATTTGGAATACCACATTTTGAAAAATGAAAAGGCACAGACATATAAAAGAGAGGAAAATAAATTCCATAACTGGGCTAGGTGAAAACCTAATTTGCTCAAATGTACATTCCATGGGAATGTATAAAATAATGAATTTTAATGACAGAAAAGTCTAAAAAAGATTCTGATTTATGCACTGGAAATACTTAAAGATATAATTTTTAAAGCTAGTATTAAATATTAAAGTAATAGTTCAACATCTTTCCAAAACTTAATCCCTGTTGAAATATATTATATGCCTGTGCATATATATGTAAAGAAAAACTGAAATATGCGATAAACATTTAATGTCATGTAGGGATGCCTATACTGGCAGAGCCCATGGACATGCTCTTATGAAAAGCACAGATGGGATAACTTCCTCAATACACGATCAAAAAAACCCCAGATAATTTTATAAGTTCACAGTGAAGAACACTTTGTGCAGATGCAGTATAGAGGCAGTCTCACCTTTTTCCAGGTCCTGACACTGTACCAAACATTGCAATAGGATTTGGTAATCTGTAGAATAATTAAACTAAAATATAAAGTTTATTAAAAAAAAAAAAAAAAAAAGAGGTCCTGGAGTATGGACAAATCAACTGCAATAGTTTCTGCAATCATTTTTTAAATGTATTTTTTTAATGAATTTCTTATTTATTTCTCTGAAATGAATGAAGAAGATGCTTAATTTTTTAGGAATAATTCTTTAGCTCATATTTTACTTTGCCATAGATCTAGCTTCAGAAAATTCAATGAGTATACTATGGTAATATCCTGGGTATTAAATTAATTCAGGGATGATACTGAAAGTCATGCCATGATTTTATGAATTTTTATCACCAGGAAAATTATTCGAATGATGGGATACTGATTATTTTCAAAATCTCTCCTTATTTCAATTATCTTTATGTCACATTTCTCCAGAAAATCTCTTATACCACAGAAGTACTTTCTTAATAAACTGGAAAAAGTATGGGATGGCTTAGTTTTCTGACAGGGTTCAGGCAGTAGAAATGGAGCCAGAATTCTTGCACATCACAAAGGAGAATTCAGCCCCAGTGCTGATAGAAAAAGCTTTGCAATATGTCTATTAACACCTAAAATTAGACTATGTCAGGTAGCAAAATTCAAGTGCCAATCACTCTCTCTGCAAAAAAGACAAAATCGTTACTCTTTTTTCTTAAGTTTTTTTTTCATGGTCACAGCTAGATACTTAGGATTTTATTTTTTTTTTTCTTCTTTCCTCCAGAGTTTCTGCTTTTACTTCAAAATAAAAGAGAGCAACAGAGAAGCACCAGAGAAATGCCAGTGCCAGGTTCCAATAAAACATAAAATGTGCTGACACAGATTCTAAGGTTATGAGGAAACAAAATGATAATTTAGTCTGACCTTTTTCAAAACACAAGGTACAGAAAATTGGGAGGTAATACTTGCAATAAAAGTTATTTTTACTAAGTTTACTTTTTTTTTTTCACAATGAGAGCTTTAATTTCCTCTCACTGGATGAACTCAGGATTTTTCTAAGGTTATCTGGTGATGTTGTTTTAAAGGAAAACACAAGAGGAAGGTAACAAGAGAAAATGATTTCTCAGTTTGAAATATGCTGACTGTGTATTACACAATGTCATTTGGCTGCCTGTCTCAGATAGATACAGACTCTCCCATTCTCTGCAAGCAGTCCACAGGACAGCATTCTTCGATGGAAAGCTGCAAATGCACATTAGGACACCCTTAAAGCCAAATACAGAGGACATTTTCCTTGAACTTCCCAGACACCAACAGCAATAGGCTTATCTTGGAAATTTCAGTTCAGAGACATTTTCTGCAACTTATAACCCCTTCAAAACTGAGCGTTGACTCTTCAAACTTATTAAACATAGCTAAGGTAGTTAGAACCACCCCAATGATGATATTTCTGTGAAAGATGTCATCAAGTTTCTCTTCTCTGTGTGCATACAAGTGTTCAGCTTTGGCTATACCAGGGTCTATGTAAAAGGATTCACCTTTATCCAGCACCTTTCATGAGTAACCAAGGATTTGTTAATTGCAGGGTCACTTTTGACTGTAAAGATACCACACACAAACTAAGAAGGAACTTTGGGCTGTGTCTCAGAGACAGTGCTGGATGGGTTTTTTTTTCCCAGGAGAGAAATATTAATTCAGGAAGGAGTTACACATTTAATAGATCTAGATTGTCTGCCATTCACTTATTTTCTGCTACAGATGCAAACGCAAGGCTCCAAATAGTTTTAACTCTTCATAAGCAACTGTCACTTCAACATGCATTCTCCCTGTCTCCTTACATGTGCAAGAGCTGTATGTGTTATATCTGGTGACATGTTACATAGACTTTGAGAGGATTTCAGTTAATTAAAAAAGGTAGTCAGGATCTGTTAGATTTATAATGAAATCTTTAGAGTGACAATGAAAAATCATTCTGCAGAAATCCTAAGGCCTCCACATAAATTAACTCAGTTGATATTTATTGGCAGAACAGTGGTATAATCTCATTAATATTTGCAAATTTCAATTACATGGAGGGTATAAGCATATTAAGTAGTCACAGTTTTCCATTATGATTGGAAAAAACAACAATTTATTAATTTGCCATCTAATTTTGAAAAAGGTGAAAGTGTGACGCTACTGAGAATGATATATAATAAAGTGGATTATTTTTGCATAGGTGTTAGGTTATTTTCTTACCGTGACATTGAAATTCTGGGTCAAAATCTCGGAAAGAGGAAAGGATAAGAAAGCATAGGTCATTCTTCAGATAAGTGAGGAGTTGAGATGGATCACTTAGCATGATGAAAGCAAGTAACACAGTATTCATTATTCAAGACCTGAACCTGTTGGATAACAATCACAATTACAGTTCACAAGAAGAGGACCAACTCTATGTGCACTTCCCAAGAGGAAGAAAAAGGCAACGGAATGCCGTTTGGATTTATTTTTTTTTTCAACAAAGGTATCCCCAAATGAGAAGATGGACAACTAATCAAGCAGGATAGTTTGATATGAGGCCTCTGTCCTCACAAGGAGCCCAATCAGAACTACCAGAACTCTCAAAAGAGGTGTCTAAACATGAAATACCAGAAAGACTTTTTTATATACTTTTACATCTATACAACTGCATGCTTACAGATATTAACAGAACAATTTGTATACTGAAGTAATGGATTATTTGTGAAGTTGTGTAATTTTATTTTTCCATCTGTTTTGTTTTTAAAATAATTTTAATACTAATAAATAATTAAAAAGAAAGGAAGAATAAATTAATAATTTTATGAATAAAATATACCATTACTTTCTTATTTGCACTATTTGGATCAAAAGAATCATCAGAGTCATTCTCTATTTCAACTAATGAACAAACAAACCCATCCAGTTCCTAAGGAGGCAATGATTTTAGACCAGGAACAGGATAAAATAAAACCTCTGAAGCAAATCCTGTCCTCCTTTTACTCAAAGAGCATCACACATCTAGCACAAAAGCAACCATTCAGCCCCAGAAAGAATAGCTTGCAGATGTCATTGCCAGGCACAGTTTGCTATCAATCTAAAAATAAGACACACAATCTTAGAAGGAGCTGAAGAAGCATTCTAGAAATTCTTTGCTAACTAGCAAAGGGCTGGACACATTCAGAAGTTTATAAGCCTTTTCCAGCACAGGGTAGATGAGCAGTTGTTAAACCTTTTTCCTAGAGCTTGCTGGAGCACTTTGAAAAGACCGTGGCTTATCTTGGAAGCCGAAGAATCTCTTTTTCTCACAGTTCAGACACACGGCATGCTGCAAGATTTAACTGTAGCTGCCATTCTAGGCTTCTTACTTCATTCTGCTCCACAAAGCACAACAGTGAAATACATCTGTTTTGGCATTCTTCATTAGTTGTGACAAAAAAAAAAAAAAAAAGAAAAAAGAGGTTGGAACCACAGCCTCATCACCTATCATGGAAGATGTCACTCTGTCTCATCAGGGTGCACAGTAGGAATGGATCTGGACTCACAGTTCCTCCGAGGGAAGATGAATACATTTGGCGGCAGCTGGTAGAATAAGGAATATATTGAGCTCATCCTTCCTTTCCCTCTGGCTCAAAAAGACCTCTTCCCAAAGGACAAGAGCTCCAGTCAAGCTGAGTAAGAAGATGCTCTGTGAGCTGGGAACTGTTTTCAGCTTTTCAAATTTTTTTTCAGTGCAGAGAAGGTTATACCTAGCATGCCTCTAAAGCTATAAGCAAGAGAGGGTTTGCATGAACCAGAAAGGTACATTTGCTCAAGGCCTTGCTAAAAACTGCCTCTGGGTATCTTTTATCCTTAATGATCAGGCAGAACAGATGGCTAACGGGTAACAGTCCCTGCCTGGAAGCAGTGGGGTTTATTTTGTGCCCAAAAGCTGGTCCCATTCCATGGCTGGGTGCCCACAGCAATCTGCAGTTTGGAAAGGGTCTGAGGGTGAGGGTAGGGTCAGACTGAAGGGGGGATATAGTAGACAACCAGATTAGACCAGTGGGTTGGGCTGGACAAGCGAGGGACATCGGATTCAATTTTGCAATAGAAGAGACCACAGCAGAAGAAGCTGTGAAACACGGGCGGGAGGCATGAGGATTGTTCCATGATGGGAATCAGTAACAGTACAAGTAGAGCATTGAGAGAAGAAACAATACCGAACAAACTACATAAGAAATACATAAATCTTTGTCAAGACAAAAAGTTGATAATTGTATTTTTTCTTTACATACATGTAATGGAATGGATTAAGGAATGCCACTGATTGTAAAATAGACCTGTATCTTTCACCTTGTCTAATTCCAGATCAGAAAAGGATCACTTCCTATATAGGTTTCAAAATAATCCGCGTTTTTGAATACGTAGTCAACTACAAAACTAACAATGCAGAACAGTTAATTCAGATGCAAATATGAACAATTACAGTAACAAAGAATCATATATTTAGCAATCTATGGGCCAGATACTCAGATAATGAAAACTAAAATAAATGTTGGTATATATAAATTCAGAGATTCTTACCCTGCATTTTCATGCATTTCAGTCTGCATATCAGTGTGCTATTAACTGAGCTAAGCTTAAAATTCTGTGTGCAGTTTTAAAGATAATTTTTGAAAAGGGTGGCCTTCTGAGGATAGTTATTTAAAATTCAGAAGGCTGCCCAGAATATCAGAGTAAGTTCAGCTTTAGTGCAATTTTTCAACCTGACCCCAGAGGCCTACGAACTAAAACGCCAGCAGATTAAAATGCCTTTTAAGAACCATATTGCACTAAGTATATGTATGACAGAGTTATACTTCGAGTTATAAGCAGGCAGTATCACTTTTGAAGCAGCAGTTGACACAGTCAGGCTAGAACAATTTTGCTCTAGTGTGTGCCAAAGAGTTGCAGGACCAGGCTAATAGAGAGGCCTCCATTATTGTAACAGCTTCAAGATTAGTTCTAGGGGGTCAGAGTCAGGCCTGCCACCCGCTGAAAGCAGTCAAGAGGAAGATATAGTTTTGGCCAGAGTAACATCTGCTTTTTCATAGTGCCATAGGAAGCTATTGGCACCAGTATGACATTGTCACAAAATGTGTCATGATCTTTCTCCCTGGATGTCTCAACCTAACATCTGTTCAAAGTACCTTTCTAACTTAGGCTGAAATATTTAATAGACACACTTATTGCCACAAATGACCATGTTTGCATAACAAGAGAGTCTGCAAAGAGATTTGCAAAGCTAGGTTATAATTTTTGAGATTTATTCAAGAAATAGGCTGGACAAAAAAGCCTCATATTTGAAAGAAAGGCACCTAAAGAAATCTCAGACTCGTGGTAAATTTTGTGTTTGCCCCAGATTTCAGACAGGCTACTAGTTCACTGTCCCTTAGCAACTGTTTGGTACGAGCTCCTCTTCTTCTGGACTGCATAACTTGCATTCATACATGGAGAGCTACCATTCCTGTAGAACAAACTGAAGGGAGAGAAGAAATAAGGGCAGAGGCAATAGAAGCTTTGCATCACAGCAGGATGCAAGGAGCAGGATGCTCTTCAGAACATTAATTACAGTTGTAGTTAGTAGACATGCTTCAGCCAAACCCTAAAGAAGCTCCAGGCCAGCTTTAGATCTACTTATTTAACTAATACTTTTTAACTATTACTGATGAAGAAGTTAAACATTTTAGAATGCACTCAGTTCTCCTTAATCATTGCACCCCATACCTAGTGATAAAATGCATTTATACTTTGGTAAGAGTGTGTGCAATACATATTTAATTAAAAATCAGTATTTACAGGTGCATCATAAACAATCATACACCCCCTTCTCAGATTTTTAGCAGGGGTCTTCAAATATCAGTTTCAGTCCTATTATTTTTTAACATATTTAAGGAGTGTCATATTACACATAATTTTCCAAGCATGAAGAATTTTAGAGAATTCAGTGATTTCTCTAAGAAAGCAAAGTAAGCGATATGCATATCATCCCAACTTCCAAACAAAAGCTAAGCTCAATATCCTGGTACACTTCACTGAGTTTCTGTTTTCTAGAAAAATCTTCACTTATTCTTTTGGTCAAGCCAAATACCTCCTACTGAATAATGAAACTGATGTTTGGCTTCTGTCTGTTTATTCTATTTATCAGATTCAGGTGCGCTTTTTTTGTTTGTTTTGTAGGTTGGGTCCATCAGGTTCATTTTATATGTACTTATGCAATAGTTAAATCATACTCCTTGAGACTCCCCTGAGAGATATCCTAAAAGCATCACTTATTGGAAGAAATGGCTAAAATATTTAGGTTTATCCTTTCTCCCACTAAATCAATGCAGCTTGCCAGAGCCCTAACTGAAAGCATTGTCCAGAGAAGGGCACTGAGACCTCATGACCTTCCCCTTGAGATTCAGTCTTACTGCACACCTGGGGTCACAGCATTTGGAGGCAATTATTTTACCATTGGTAGGAAAGTATTATCTCTCTGCTAGGTAACTTTCCCCTCAAAGCACTGTAGTTTACATCTGCAAACCATGAACCACAGAACCGGTGCTGAAGGATTACAGTGAGAAGTAGAACCTCTCTTAGACAACATTTTTATTTACCCACATTTTATTTACCACACCCCGATTAATTTTCACTTTTTGAAGATTTTTTTATCCTGCATCGGTAAAAGAATCATAAAATCTGAAAAAGCAGAAAAAGATGAAGAAAGAGTAGAGAAGATGACTTGCAGATATTGCAAAGAATGCAACAGTGATGCTAAATAACAAGAAATAAAAACCTGTGATAATAACCACTATATTGCATTTTTCCTTCATAACTAAATGAATTAGTCCACTGTCATACAATTAGTTATCAAAATTGTTTCCAACTATCCTGTGCAAAGGTAATTTTATTTAGCTGAGAAGGTCTGTATTTTAAAGCTTAAAGGTGTTTGATTTCTGACACTACACCCTAAAAGATTTTCATGATTTTTTCTGACATACAGAATACTGAATATTCTACCAAAGTAGGACTTTCGTCTCCATCTGTATTCTCTGACAAAAGTTAGTAATACATCTTCAAGAAGTGCTTGTACCCCCACTTCTCTAAACCAAATTTTTCAATACTTTACAAACTTCTGTCAACAAATGCACTGCAAATAGTTTTCCAATGGCGGCAATTTCTGGATAAACTGACCCAAGCATTCAATGAGAAATATAACTATAAACAAAGAAAAGTATGCAGAACAGTAGCTACTGTTTTCTAAAATATTTTACCAGGTTTAAATCTTCCACTACTTTCAGAACATTATTGCATATACCACAGTTAATGACTGCTTACAAACAACTGTTAAGCCCCTTTTACATTATTTGTCAAAACGTCATGCTGTGCTGTAGTAACACGACTTATATCAGTGGAGTTCATTTCTAACAAGAAAAGTGAATAAACACTATCTATGTATTTGGAGTCATACTGACCTAAATAAAACTACATCTATGCAAATGAACTACATGGTGCTATGCCCTGGAACTATTCTTTTTTTACTGAAACATCAAACCTCAGGGCAGTCCCTAACACTATTTTGATCTTGACTACTTGACCAGTAGTCCCCCAAGGGATTCCTGGGCACATCTAGGGCACTAGCCCAGCTTGGGGACTGTTCCCAAGAGGCAGTCTAACTGCAGCCTGTACTCAGGAGGCTAAGGGAATTTAACCATCTGGAAGTGGTGATGCTTTTCTGGCCTTCAGGCTAGGGGGAGGAATTGCATCATTCAGTTTATTCATAAAAAAATATAGGCAAGGAGCAGAAATGCAGCTGTAACAGAATAAAAAATCAAAAAAATCAAAAAAATCTAAGCAACAAACACTCTCAATTAGTCTCCCAACAGTAAATATTCTCAATTAATATCTCATTATTACTGGAATAAAAGAGACAAAACCTGACAAATCTGTTCTCTTGTGTCTCTGGGGATAAACAGAAGTGAGTGGCCAGCTTCTGTCTACCACCGTGCTGGGGATTTACACTGTATCTCCATGCTGTGCTTTCCATATTGATGTAGTGCACTGGTGCTGATATACATCCGAGTCCAGAGGCAAGCTGTCTCATTCATAAGCACTACTTACTGATACATGTCAAGTCACATAAACAACACATATTCAACTTAAATTCCTGAAACAGTACACTAAGCAAATTAGATATCTTTCCAGCTGGCCATTAAATGTCTTCTAAACCTACATCCTAAGCCTAAGTACAGTTCAGTCAGAGGACATTTCCTCTTAGAGTTGTTAAAAAGACACACATGATTTCACGCTCACTATTTTCCTTAAGTTACACCAAAGAGACAATTACTTTCCTCTTTCTGTTCTCACCTTAAGTCCGCCTCAATGAATGAGCTATATTCAGGAATAAAACAACAAGCAAACTTTCCAAGAAAGCACCTGGTTACCTTTCCAATATTTTCACTCTATCTGTTAGACCAAAACTATGATCTACCCAATGGTGTGGCTCTAAAACTGAGTAATAAGTATTTTTTCCATCAGGAAAAGTTTCCCTCAGCTTTCAAAATTCCTTTTGGAAGTTGTAAAAGGAAGTTAAAAATCTTAAAAGATTAAAAAGAAAAACATTTTTATTAGGGAGAAATCAAGAGCCTTGTGTCGATATTTTGTGGACAATTTTTTCAGGTTTTGATTTTTCCTTATTTTTACAAAAATCACCTTAGAGATAAAAAAAATATTAATTGATATATGATCACAGAACACAGGAAATGTATGAAAATCTGTCTTTTCTACAGACAGAGTTGGTTTCAAGGAACTTCTATGTCTAAAAATCATAAATGTTGAAATTTCAACCAGTTTCAGGTTTTTCATGAGAGCTGACTGAAATATCTTCAAAGACAATATTTTAGTGATGAAAAGATTTTATCCATTCTGAAATGACATTAAAAATATGGAATTTTCAAGAATTATTTCATGATTTCAAGGTGACAAATGAGAGGCATTAATCAGATATGTTTACTTCATGTAAAAGAGAAATTTATTTGAAAGTTTAGAAATATTTTTCTTGCTTTTTCTTTTTCTTTCCCCCTCTTTATCTCAGTCCCAAAGTCCCAAAACTCCCAAAGCAAGTTCCCTGCTTCCCAAAAAAAAAGGATAAAAGAAAAATGACATACATATCTTTAAGAAACGTATATGTTATTTGGTTCTGAAACAAAAAGAAACCCACAAATTTTGTTTTGTTAAGAAGAAAGATGGCAAATCTGAATGACAGATAAATCTTTTTCAATCCATTTTTGTTAAAGAAAATAACTTCTTCAAGGATAATGCTGGTAAGTGAAGTTTCTGTCATGAAATTCATCCTTTACTTTTCTTGCTATTAAGTTGTGTAAGGTAGAGGTATACAAAACAGCCTCTAAAGCATCTGCACTGTAAATATCTTTGCTACACACCAGGAGAGAAGAAAATTCAGTTACAACACTGTAGGTCCAATACAAAAGGGAGGAAAAAGATGTTGATTCATGTTCACCTGCATCTGTCGCACTAGAAGCCAGGGAGCAGCCCTGAAAGAACTTCTGGGAAAGCAACCACAGAAATTAAACATGCTTTTAGGTAGACCTGAATGGAAATCTGGGTTTTGTTTTTCTTCAGTTGCTTTTTGAAGCGCAGGTTGTTCAGCTATGCCTAAAGGAATTTGAGAGGATCTGGTTCGAGACCATCTTAAGAACCTGAACGTGCACAAGTCCATGGGACCTGATGAAATCCATCAGCAGGTCCTGAAGGAGCTGGCAAACGAAGTTGCTAAGCCACTGTCCATCATATTTGAAAAATCATGGCAGTCAGGTGAAGTTCCTGATGACTGGGAAAAGGGAAATATAACCCCCATTTCAAGAAGGGGAAAATGGATGACCCGAGGAATTACAGACCAGTCAGTCTCACCTCTGTGCCTGGCAAAATCTTGGAGCAGATTCTCTTGGAAGGCATGCTAAGACACATGACAAACAACAAGGTGCTTGGTGACAGCCAGCATGGCTTTGCTAAGGGGAAATCCTGCCTGATCACTTTGGTAGGCTTCTATGACGGAACTGATGGACAGGGGTAGACCAGTTGACGTCATCTACCTGGACTTGTGCAAAGCGTTCGACACTGTCCCACACGACATCCTTGTCTCTGAATTGGAAAGACATCAATTTGATAGATGGACCACTGGGTGAATAAAGAACTGGCTGGATGGCCGCATGCAAAGAGTTGTGGTCAGTGGCTCAATGTCCAGCTGGAGACCAGTAACAAGTGGTGCCCCTCAGGGATTGGTGTTGGGACCGATCTTGCTCAACATCTTTGTTGATGACATGGACAGTGGGATTGAGTGCACCCTCAGCAAGTTTGCCGATGACACCAAGCTGTGTGGTTGGGTTGATACACTGAAGGGAAGAAATGCCATCCAGAGGGACCTTGACACGCTCGTGAGGTGGGCAGATGCCAGCCTTAAGAAGTTTAACCATGACATGTGCAAGGTCCTACACCTGGGTCGGAGCAATCCCAGGCACAGCTACAGGTTGGGCAGAGAAGAGATTCAGAGCAGCC